>BLLK01000075.1:600000-820580 GCA_021927905.1 Chaetoceros tenuissimus
CTGCTATCTGCTGTGCAATCAACTTCTATACTCCATCTACATGAGGATACCTTTAAGTCATTACAAGCGATGAATTCGTATAAGAGCAAAGAAAGTATCAGTCCTGAGGAGTTGGCACGGTTGCTCAAGATCGGCTTGAAGACTGCCCAGAGAACTTTGCAGGCAACCACTTCGAAATTCATTAGAACTACTGGTGCTCTCTCTCGGCATTTCAAGACTGACAAGGCTCAGCTCCGATATAAACAATTGTCTAGAATCTTCGGCAAGTTTTATTGTGACTATCTCAAGGTCAATGCTACTTCGATTCGTGGATACAAAGGAGGAGTCATCTATACTAATGGACTTGGTTTCTATAAGTTTCTTCCATGTGAAAATGAGACTTCTGAAACTACTGGTAGGACTCTTAGGTACTTCCTGCACGTTGTAGGTCTGCCGTATAGTCTGCACTCTGATAACCATGGTAACTTCAAGGATGGACTCTTCAAGAGATTGATGAGGAAATTCGGAGTTTACCAGACCTTCACTGAGCCACACTCGCCATGGCAGAATAGGGCTGAGCCAGCCATTGGTGAGGTCAAGAAATACGCTAGAAAGATTATGATGAGTACTGATACACCTATTCGCCTTTGGTGCTTTTGTTATGAGTATACTGCTGACCTCTTATCACTTCTGGCAACCGCACGGTTCGATCTCCAGGGGAGAACGCCGTACGAAATGATTATGCACTACACTCCGGATATCTCAGAATATGTATCATTTGGTTGGTTTCAGTGGTGTTACTACTTTGATGAGGACTCCAAAAGTAAGAAGATCTGCCGTTGGTTGGGTCCTGCTCATGAGGTAGGACAGTCTTTCTGTCACTGGATACTCCTAAGCAACGGAAATTTTATAGCTCGATCATCTGTCATTCCTATACCGGATCACGAGCTAGAGTCCGATGAATTAAAGCGCCGTACCAAGATCTTCATGGATTGTATACATGAGAAAATTGGAAATACAAAGGTACCAATCTATAACAATATCTACCCTCAGCGTGTTTACTATGATGCTTTTGACGACCCTGTCGAGGATGATGAGAGTCAATTACCATATGGCGAAGAACTGCATGAAGCTAAGCTTGAAGATGTCAATGATAGATATCTCGAGGCACTTGACAATTACATTAATTCTGAGGTCATCATGCCTGACAAGGATGGTACTGCTGTACTTACCAAAGTGAAAGGAAAGGACTGGACATCTCTTACAAGCCATTCATGTATTCAAGTTTCTTGACATTCATAAGGACAATGAGTTAGCCTTTAGACCGAATTTACCAAGTCTAAGTCTCAATTACGAGGAGATCAATGAACAGACAACGTATATGAAGAAGGCATATCCTGACGCTGTTGAAGATTTACCTCCTAACGCACCTGTTCCAAGAGGGAAACCATTGTCCATGTATGTGTTCGTGGATAGTGATCATAATAGATATCTACCCTCAGCGTGTTTACTATGATGCTTTTGACGACCCTGTCGAGGATGATGAGAGTCAATTACCATATGGCGAAGAACTGCATGAAGCTAAGCTTGAAGATGTCAATGATAGATATCTCGAGGCACTTGACAATTACATTAATTCTGAGGTCATCATGCCTGACAAGGATGGTACTGCTGTACTTACCAAAGTGAAAGGTCGTAAGCGTGATGCTGCAGGTAACCCTGTAGGAGAGGCAAATGAAAATCCTATTCTTGATACCAGAGTCTATGAACTAGAATTTCCAGATGGCAGGATTGAGGAATATGCAGTCAATATGATTGCAGAGAACCTATTTGAGCAAGCTGACGAGGACGGCTGGGACAGTGGTATCATTGAGGAATTTCTAGACATTCGCAAGGACGATTCTGTAGCTGTACCCAAAGAACAAGGCACGTACTTTAACAGTGCTGGAGTTGAGAGGAACGTTGTAACAACCAAAGGATGGGAAGTCCAAGTCAAATGGAGAGACAAGTCTACGAGCTGGATTTCACTTAAAGACGCAAAGGAAGGTGATCCACTAGGTCTAGCTGAATTGGCTGTAGCATTGAAAGTACAAGATGAGCCTGCCTTTAAGTGGTGGACCAATCATGCCTTGAGACAACGAGCCCGAATGATCTCAAGATTGAAATCAAATGTTATTAGAAAAGGCAAGACTAAGTTTGGGATACAGGTTCCTGGCACATGGAAGGAAGCTGTCAAGATTGATGAAGCAAATAATAATACGCTTTGGCAGGACGCCATCAATAAAGAAATGGTCAATGCTAAATGTGCTTTCAAGTTATTGGCTCGAGGAGATAGACCGCCGCCTGGGTACAATGAGATACTGTGCCACTTGGTATTCGATGTCAAGCTGGATATGACTCGAAAAGCAAGATATGTTGCTGGAGGACACTTAACTAACGTTCCCGCAAATATGACCTATTCTAGTGTTGTCTCAAGAGATACAGTCCGAATCGGATTCCTTGTGGCTGCTCTTAATGACCTTGATATATTAGCTGGTGACATCCAGAATGCTTTTCTTTCTGCTCCTACCGAAGAGAAAATATTCTTCTATGCAGGAGATGAATGGGGTGCTGATAAGGACCGTGTAGTCGTTGTAGTCCGTGCTCTATATGGTCTCAAATCTAGTGCTTTACAATTTCGTAATCATCTTGCTGCAACACTTGGTAACAAGCTTGGTTTCAAGTCCTGTCTTGCTGATCCTGATCTATGGTACAAAGCATGCATCGATTCCGATGGAAATGAGTATTACTCATACATTCTCGTATATGTTGATGACCTGTTGATTATTGATAAGAATCCGAAGCGATTTATGGAACAGATCCAAGGTGACTTCACTGTCAAGAAGGAAAGCATCAGTCCTCCTGACAGATACCTAGGAGCTGACATCAGAAAAGTTGAGGATGATGGTGCCAAGCCATTTTGGACTATGAGTTCTAATTCCTATCTTGACAAGGCCATTAAGAACCTTAAGGCTAAGCTCAAGGAGAGCGGTTTGGAATACAACAAGAAACTTTCTGATCCGAATTACAGTCCAAAGCAACCATTTACTACTGCATCTTATCGACCTGAACTTGATACTTCTGAAGAATGTACTGATG
Source organism: Chaetoceros tenuissimus (assembly GCA_021927905.1). NCBI lineage: Eukaryota > Bacillariophyta > Thalassiosirophyceae > Chaetocerotales > Chaetocerotaceae > Chaetoceros > Chaetoceros tenuissimus. The sequence goes on from BLLK01000075.1 coordinate 603,118, forward strand.
ACCAAGTTACTCTATTTCAGAACCTAATTGGGATATTGCGATGGGCAGTAGAACTTGGTAGGATCGATATTGGATATGAGGTATCAGTTTTGTCTAGATATTTAGTTTCACCAAGAACTGGACATCTCTTACAAGCCATTCATGTATTCAAGTTTCTTGACATTCATAAGGACAACGAGTTAGCCTTTAGACCGAATTTGCCAAATCTAAGTCTTAATCACGAGGAGATCAATGAACAGACAACGTATATGAAGAAGGCATATCCTGACGCTGTTGAAGATTTACCTCCTAACGCACCTGTCCCAAGAGGGAAACCATTGTCCATGTATGTGTTCGTGGATAGTGATCATGCTGGTGATAAGGTAACTAGGAGATCCCAGACCGGTATTCTATTATATCTGAATTCTGCTCCAATTATTTGGTATTCTAAGAGGCAAGCAACTGTTGAATCATCTACCTTTGGATCCGAATTTGTCGCACTCCGCGTTGCATCTGAATTGATTATTTCTATGAGATATAAGCTTCGTATGATGGGAGTTCCAATTGAGGGTCCGACTCATGTCTTTTGTGATAATGAGGCTGTTTACAAGAATTCTTCAATTGCTCATTCAACTTTGAAGAAGAAACATAATTCTATTTGTTTTCATCGAGTACGAGAATGTGTTGCTGCTGGTATCCAAGTTGTACACAAGGTTGACACTGCTGACAATTTATCTGACATTCTAACGAAATCATTGCCTGCTCATATTAGGAAGAACCTACGATCCTTAATCATGTATATCAGGAACTAACATTGTGATGCGAATTATTGAAATTGAAATTTAAACATTCGAGGAGAGTGAGAAAATCCCACTGTTAGGTTGGTAGATTATGAGAACCCGAATTCTTCACCCGAATTCTGTTGGAGAATTCTTCTATGTTTTTGATCAGAACTTTATATATTTTACATAACATAATTCTTATTTTGATACGAAACAACTCTATCTTTTCATAAACGCTCCCCTTGAATTGATCTCCAATTCATAAAATTCCAATGACATGATTATCTGAGTATCCTTGTGACAAATTTCTTACGCTTGACCTTGTCTAGTACCTTAGTAAATAAATCCGCTAGATTGTCTTCAGTATCCACCTTGAAAATGAGCCCAATACCTGCCGCAACGCATTCTCTGACCGTTTTTGTTTGGTGTTGGCGATAGATCCTAAATTCTGATTTAGTCCCATGTAAAGTATCTTGTATTTGGATAAATTATCTGAAGAGCATCTTTTTCATTTTAAAAACAATTTCGACATTTGACATATGGATAAAGAATGACCAATATTTAAGTTATAACATCTACTGATACAAGTATGAATCAAAAGCAATTTCATTTTCAAAATATTTGTATTCTTACTTTATTGATCTAACTCTTTTGCTGCGTCTTTTTACCGTAGCACTCTTACCAGCACTTCGTTTCTTCCTCAACCTCCATTCGAAACCAATAATCTCAAGTTTTCTTAATTTTTCTTCAGTCATATGGCTTTTTGCTCCTTCTAACATGAGTTTATATTGGCATCGTTGGTTATTAACCCATTTTCCAAGAGATTTATTTGGTTCATAAATGGCTGGAACATTGCAGTGTCCATATTGAGCTTTAAATCTTTTCAGTTGTTCATATCTTTCATTCCAAGTATCCTTCAATGTGTTCCATACAAAACCAATATTCTCAAGCTTTTCTATACGTTCTTCTGTCATGCAACCACTTCTTGATCCTTCTACTATCATGCGCCTATACTGTATTCGTTGTGTATTAACCCAAGAGCCAAGAGATTTATTTGCCTTATAGCGATGTGGCACATTGCTATGTCCATATCGAGCTTTAAAAATCTTTAGTTCTTCAAATCTATCATTCCAGGCATCCTTCTTTGGTCCCCATTTAAAGCCGATACCCTCAAGCATTGTAATACGATCTCTGACCATGTTGGATGGAGATCCTTGGGACTGCTTATATTCCTGTCGTTGTCTCTCAACCCATTGACCAAGAGCTTTATTTGGTTCATAGCCTTGTGGCACATTGCAATGACCATTTTGAGCTTTGTATTTCTTGAGCTTTTCAAATCTCTCATTCCATGTATTCTTCATTGGTGTCCATTCAAAACCAATATTATCCAGCTGTTTTACTCGCTCTTCTGTTATCTTGGCATTTGATCCTTTTGACCAGAGTTTATACTGCTGTCGTTGAGCACTAACCCAAGTACCAAGAGCTTTATTTGGTTCATATTTATGCGGCACATTGCAATGTCCATGTTGATCTTTATATTGTTTCAACTCTTCAAATCTTTCATCCCAATTATTTTGAAGTGGAGTCCATGTGAAGCCAATATCCTCTAGCTTCTCTAATCTCTCCTCTGTCATCTGGGATTTTGATCCATTTGACATGAGTTTATATTGAGTTCGTTGATTGTTAACCCAAATACCAAGAGCTTTATTTCTCTGTGGCACGGTACAATGTCCATATTGATCTTTAAATTGTTTCAGTTCTTCAAATCTTTCATTCCAAGTATCCTTCAATGTGTTCCATACAAAACCAATATTCTTAAGCTTTTCTATACGTTCTTCTGTCATGAAAGATTTCAATCCATTTAACATGAGTTTATACTGTGATCGTTGAGTATTAACCCAAATAGCAAGAGCTTTATTTGCCTTATAGCGCTGTGGCACATTACAATGTCCTTGTTGAAGTTTAAATTCCCTCAGTTGCTCATATCTCTCATTCCAGGCATCGTTACCTCCCACCCATGAAAAGCCAAGACTTTCCAGCTTTTCTACTCTTTCCTGTGTAATCCTGGAATGAACACCTTGAGACATCTTTCTATATTCCTGTCGTTGGACCCCAACCCAAGAGTAAAGAGCCTTATTCAATTCATATTTAGAAGGAACATTGCAATTTCCATTCTGTGCCTTGTACTCTTTCAATTGCTTGTATTTATCGTTCCACCTTTTATCAAATTTGGATTCTTTCACTTCTTCCTCTTCACTACTCGATGCATCTTCTTCCTCATCATTATCGTCACCTTCCTCCTCATTTACAAACACATAATTATCATCATAATCATCAGAATCATTATTATCATCTGAATATTCATCTTTGCTATTTACTTCGTCCTCTTCAGCACTATCTGATGATTTACCACGAAGCTGACGAGCTAGATCAACAAGGCGTTGATCGCCGTAGACTGTCTTCCAAGTGTAATTCATTTGGCTTTTCTTCTTTCACAGCTGCTTCTCTTTTCAAACATAAATAATGAGGTAAAGCTTGTATTTATGTATTTCAATGATTTGTCACCTTGACGAGTGTTCTCTCAATATGATAGCATCATGTGATGATGAAAGTTTCGGGTTTTGGGTGATCGCGATCGCTGTTTGCTAGTAAGGATCATAACCTATGCCACATGTTTATTTTGCATGTTTACTCTTCCTCCAGCGTATTCACAGTAGATAACCCCACATGAGCCACTATTCATAGATACTGAAAAACTTTGATAGAATCATTCATTGTAATGGATTTGAAGTGCATTTGTGCATTGTTTGATTTGCAGCGATAAAGTCAGCATTTTCATAGTCTTAAAAAAAGAAATTCGAAAAATATGATTTTCCTTTGGTCCCATTATAAATTAAAATTGCAAATTTTGAATGTCAATTCTACACGGAAGTCTATCATTTGGTATGTAATCAATGTGAACAGCTTCTCGATCTTAAATGTATACTTATATGAAGTTGCAGAACTTTGTGGTTGTTTTAGACGAGGATCAAATATGAAACCAGATGAAGACTTCGTACGTTTAGATAGAATTTTATAAGAAGAGAGTCTATAAGAGATTGAACAAAAATATGATGCACTCAAAGCTAATTTACAATAAGCATCAGGGGATTTCTCTACTCTTGGTAGATTTCAAGGAAATATGGCACGGTACAGATTCGACATCTCTACATATCAAGCAGTGCATTCACCAATGTGTTATCAATATTATCAATCGCCTTCACCACTTTGGCGCAAATATTGTCATCTTGTCCTTCATTCCCCAAATATGCACGTCTCTTAGTCAATATGTTGGTTAAGTCCTCACGTTTCTTCTCGAGCGAACCTATCTTTGATTCTTCCTTCTGAGTATTATCGCTGGCTGTGCCTTGATTGGAAGTATCCTGAGTAAAAGCATCATCTGTGGAAGATCTTCCAACTACATTTGCACTAGTATTGTTCACATCCACTGCATTTCCGCTGCCTGTAGATCCTTTAGTCATAGAGGTACTCGGCTCCTCATCTTCTTCGGTGTGTTTGACTTTGCCTGTCTCCTCAATGCCATAAGCTTCAAATTGAGTATCGAGCCCTTCTCCTTCATCATCATCTTCTTTACTGTCATCATTTGAGGAGTTCTTACTTTCGGTTATATCTTCTTTGTTGGTAATATCATTACTGCTATCATGTTCTGTATTACTATTCTCTGTGGCTACTACAATTTTGACGCGGGCATCGTCAGTGCTCACTTGATTTGATGCAACGGCATTGGATTCATTTGCATCTGTTCTATTCTTTGTATTCTCAATGCTGTCATCCACGGCATTATGATTCTCGTCTGTCAGAACAACAATGCCATTGTCATTGGAGTCATCAAGTCTCTGTCTCTTTGGAGCTGGTTCATCTACAGTATTCGCATTCGAGTCTTGATCTAAAGTAGCAATAGTAGCAGCAGTGCCATTATCAGCAACATCTGTAGCACGATTTGCCACAATTGCTTGCAATTCCACAATAGAACCAGGAATAGGTGCACGATCTTTGGCATCCTTGGCAAGTTCAAGATATGCAATTTCTTCACATGATTTCATGAAAGAACTAAAGTACTTTTCTTTGGTTTCATGAAAATCTTGCAAACGCTGATGCAGCTCTTTATGAATAGCATTGTCTCCAATGTAGGATTGTAGATTTCTGTAAATAGATTGCATTTTATATCCCTTGAATGAATACTTTGTTTTCTTTTCAATGTCGGGTGCGTTCAAAAATTTGGAACTTCCCCAAGGTCCCGATGGATGATAGAGGTCACAGTAAGCTCGCACCCAAGGGGAACGCTTCCGTTTGAATGGTGGATCTAAGCATTTGTATTTGTCGAGTGCAGGTAGAAGTGATGATAGTAGGTGTGCATTTGACTCGTCGTGAATGAGGTCTGGAATATTGGGGAATCTTTTTGTTGGACGGTCTATCTCAATTCCACCAGATCCGACTTGAGGAGGCACAGCATCATGATTATTTTCACTGGACATGGCATATATATATGCTACTTTCTATTTAATGCTCTTTATATTTCCATGATCTAGCTCCATCACATGGTCCACGGTGAAAGGTCAACGGTCAGAGGTCCACGGTCAAAGGTCGCCACGGTGGTAGCTGTCTTTGTTTGTTCGAACATATGGAGAGGAGAAATGCATCATTATCAGTGTGAGAACTCATACGTACACCACTTAGAAATGAAATAAAATGGCCCAATTCATTCATTTCATCATTCTGCTTTGTTTTTCCATTTCCAACCTTCTCTTTTCTAAATTATTTACGTAAAGCTATATGTAAAAAGATATGCAGCATTTTTTTCAGTAAATACATCTCCATGTGGGATATTTTGGGTTTTTCCCTCTCATTCTTTCAAAAAGGCTTTGATAGTTCCCGTTTCCATTTCGTGACTTTGCTTCTTTTTCATCACGGTCTAAAGCAAAGCTAAAAAGACATAACCTCTATATCCTATGCATACGTCATTGCTTTCCAATCATGTATACATGATTGCACTAATTTCAAACAGAAATATCATCCCATAGCAGTTCCCTGTTTCATCCTTTTTGCTATTTACTCAAATTCTTGGTATTGGTGTGGTAGAGAAAAAGGACCATCATTTTCATTTGCCATTTGCATCATCCTGATGGATTACTTCATCGAACCATGTCGATGCCAGTCAAGAATGTCAATATCTTCTCCATAGAAATCCTCTTCTCGCTTGTTAAATTCTGCAATTTCTTCATCCGTGAAAAACACTTTTCCGTCGCCATTCGTTCCTTTCCGTATCATTGATCCGCTCTTCACAATTCGTTTCCCATCAAACTCCCTATTCAATGGCATCTGGTATTCAAACAAATGCTGCTTGCCCTTCATATACTTGTAACTACATCTATCGACAACCTTGGCATGATGTTCTGGAGATAGTTCAACATCCAAAAAGTCTGCTATCTTTTTGACAGTTCCGTCAAGATCTTTCACTGCATCAGAATAATGTAGAAGCAAAACATTATCTTCATCCTTTACCTCCCACCAACTCTTTACATATGGAAGAGTCATATCAAACCATTTATTACCGGGTTTTGTCCTTGAGAAAACAGTTTTTGCTTGTTCTCGAGCATTTGTACCAATTGAAACTGGTGGAAAACCTCCCCACGTCTATCACGAGAAAAGAATTCTATACTTTAGATATTGATTTGCAAAGTAATGTTTGAAGTATCGAAACATACCTTTCTGAATTCGTCAGTTTTACCCACAAAGAAAGGAATAAACGATGCAATTTGATCAAGCGCAGGCCTTGCCATGGCTATGAATTTGACCTTTTTCGGCGGATTATCACTTCCAATCAAAGAACCAAATCCTTTGGGAAGATTATGACTTTTGAATATACGAAATGGATATTCAGGATGATCCCAATAATTTTTGAATAGGGTTCCATCCGCAAGTACAGTAGTATTGTATTTTTCTCTCTGAATCTCCCATGTGTCTCCAGGAGTTTGAATAAGTTCTGGCCATGGAGTGTTGAGGGATACATCAGCATATGGGAACTTTTCATCATCGCCTTTTACTCTAATCTGATGTGAGCAGAATAACATCCACGTAGTACCACTTTTAGGTGCGGCTGTTACAATGAGATCGCCATCATTCAGCCAGTCTACGTTGCCTTCCTTAAATGGACCTGGAATTATGAAAGGAGGTAACGGGTGACCCGTGAGAGCCCAGAGAATGAATCCATTTGGTAACTTGAAGAATAGATGCGGCTGAAATCTTCCTATACAACCAATAATTATAGATAGTAGTATGACTATATTTCCTAGGATCTTTACAATGGTCATGTTGATCTAAAGCTATTAACTCTATTTCCATAAAACTAGATAGTTTTCACAAATTATATCGGCGGAAGATAGGAGGGTATGGTGGTGCTGATTTGGCACCTAGCCTTCTCATATCCTGTTGATTGACTTCTCATGGTGACGTCGTGACGTCATCATGGAGTACGCGCTCACCTACAACATTTCCAAGCCAAGATGCCAAGACAGAGTTACTTGTATATTTTATATCATTGTAAGAGAATGTCCCCTTCATTTACCAATACCTTGCATCATATGTAATTAAAATCATAGAAATTTTACCAATGTCGAGGTTTTGACAGAATGAGTGAACAAAAATAAAATGATTCGAAATTCAAAGTTATTTTACAATAAACAGCAGTGGATTTCGCTGCTGTTAGTAGATTTCAAGGAAGCATGGCACATGATACAGATTCAACATTTCTAAATATTAAGCAGTGCATCCACCAATGTGTTATCAATATTATCAATCGCCTTCATCATTTTAGCGCAAATATTGTCATCTTGTCCATCATTCCCCAAATATGCTCGTCTCTTTGTCAATAGTTTGAATAAATCCTCCCGTTTCTTCTCGAGCAATGGAATCTCTGATTCTTTATCCTGTTGATTATTATCACTAGTGATGCCTTGATTGGAAGTACTGTTAGCACAAGCATCACCTTTGGAAGGTGTTACTACTACATCTGTCCTAGATTTTTCATTCACACCTGTTGCATTGCTGCTAGGATTGGTCACATCCCCTGCATTCCCGTTGACTTTGGATCCTTTTGGTACAGAGATACTTGGTTCCTCATCCTCTTCAGCTTGTTTGGAGTTGTCTATTTCCTGATTGCCATGAGTTTGAAATTGAGTGTCAAACTCTTGATCTTCGTTATTATCGCCATCTTCTTCTTTACTATCATTGTTTGAGGAGTCCTTGCTTTTGGAAATATCTTCTTTGTCGGTAATACCATCGCTCCTGTCATCTTCTGTATTACTATTCTCTGTGGCTACAGCAATTTCGACGAGGGCATCGTCAGTGCTCACTCGGTTTGAAGCAACGATATTGGATTCATTTGCTTCTATTCTATTATTTGTATTCTCAATACTGTTATCCACGGCATTATGATTCTCGTCTGTCAGAACAACAATGCCATTGTCATTGGAGTCATCAAGTCTCTGTCTCTTTGGAGCTGGTTCATCTACAGTATTTGTAGTCGGGCCTTGCTCTAAAGTTCTATTACCATTATCAGCAACATCTGTAGCACGATTTGCCATAATTACTTGCAATTCCACGATAGAACCAGGAATAGGTGCACGATCTTTGGCATCCTTGGCAAGTTCAAGATATGCAATTTCTTCACATGATTTCATGAAGGAACTAAAATACTTTTCTTTGGTTTCATAAAAATCTTGTAGGCGTTTATACAACTCTTTATGAATAGCATTGTCTCCAGTGTAGGATTGTAGATTTCTATAAATGGATTGCATTTTGTATCCCTTGAATGAGTACTTTGTTTTCTTTTCAATGTCTGGTGCGTTCAAAAATTTGGAACTTCCCCAAGGTCCCGATGGATGATAGAGGTCACAGTAAGCTCGCACCCAAGGTGAACGCTTCCGTTTGAATGGTGGATCTAAGCATTTGTATTTGTCGAGTGCAGGTAGAAGTGATGATAGTAGGTGTGCATTTGACTCGTCGTGAATGAGGTCTGGAATATTGGGGAATCTTTTTGTTGGACGGTCTATTTCAAATCCACCAGAGCCGACTTGAGGAGGGGCATCATAGTTGCTTGCACTGGACATTCTTTTCTAATAATAGTCTGTGGAAAAAGTATACCACAAATGTTCTGTGTATCTTTATCTTTATCTATTTCATCCACGGTGGTTGAGGTAGCGTGAAGGTGTTGGCCACAAAACTCGCAGCAACACAGCGATAAGATTGCAAATCGTATCAAAGTACGTACATAGACCAATTCTTAGAACAAATGGACGATTCTTGTCACGATAAAAAATCTCTTTTCTTTTTTGATATTCATCCCTATACTTATCAAAAGATATGCAAATTTGTTATGTATCTGATACATTTCTTTAGTGGAATAACAAGATGCATTTTTATACTATATACACAACAAACTTAATTCTTTCTCCCCTTCAAACTTGAAAAGCTAAGTTACATTGATATAAAAACTGACATCTTGAAAATTGGCTATTTTGTTCTATTTGAGAAGCCCTTTCCATGTTTTTTGTTTCTTCCTCTTCCCTTTTCAATTATTTTCTTCACTTGGGGTTCTCTTTTCTAGTAGGGGAATATAGAATGTCGTTTGACAATTTAGGCAATCACAAACTAAACTTAAAGCTGGGTTTCCCATTTAGCTATATTTGATCGCTTGATTCGAAAAATATGCACAGTCTTGAAAAGGAAAACGCAGATATATGAGAAGTAATACCTGTCTTGACGTTTGAATAACTTCGAGTGATATAATTATGAATGGAATATAGTCATTTCGCTAGGTCGAAGAGCGTAATGCGGGATAATCTGTAATATAATGCACTTGTGAAAAATGGGATCTGATCTATTTTCATTCAATCTGAATCTAAAAAGCATAGAGAAACCCAGAATTCATTTCATTTTTACGACTTTCCCCTCGATCCGAACACTATGAATCAAGAAGGCTTCTGCTTGCAACAACTTCCTGATCTTAAAACGCTTGCTTCTTCTCAAAATATCTTGCTGATCTGAGCTTTGAAAGCCTTCATTTGTTGAATATGAAGATTACTTCGAAAAGTCTATGGCTCTTACTATTGCGAGGCCAAAGTGTGGTGAGTCCACGCATGAGTTTAACTTTCTGTATATGAGTTTGGAAGCTGGATGTTCTCTCTCATGTACATACTAATCAAACGATCCCATAGGTTCTCGAAGCTAAATCTCAATTGCTTTCGTCTGAGACTTCTTCCGCTACTACTCTTGACGAACATTCATTCCACAGAAATCTCTCTGGATGGCTTGATGCCTCTAAAACATATTACCAAGGCAATAGTGGGAGTGCGGCTTATGAACAGTTGTCAGATGGAACTGATAGATGGTGTAAATGGAACAATAATATTCACGGCTATCATGTCGTAAACGATGGACAGTGCTCTCAAGCTGCTATAGCTGCTGGCATAACGTATGCAACTTCACAGAACAGTAATACTAGACCAACAGGATGTTACTACAAAGACAAAAGCACAGACAAACATATATTTTGGAATACTGGTTCATCTAACAGTTCTAATTGGAATTTAACAGAAGATTGGAAAGCTGTCTGCTTGGTATCGACTCCAAGCCAAACATCAGTAAGTGTTTCAAGAACTCAAAACCTTTTGATAACATAACATTCTTGGTTTTCTGATTAGCTTATGATTTCTCTTTTCTTCTTTCAGCCGACACCAAGTCCAACAAAAGAGCCAACCCCAGAAGTACGTATCATCTATATCTTGGAGGATTTGAGTCTCGTTGCATGATGAAATAGAGTTCAATTCCCTTTCATATCGACATATACTTTTGACAAAGTTGCTAATTATTCATTTTCGTTCTCTAGCCGACACCTGGACCCACACCTGGACCAACAAAAGAGCCAACCCCAGAAGTACGTAATCTTTGATTGGAAATATGAGTATCTGTGCTGCCTTATTTTGATTGTCAACTTATACATGTCTACTCTTTTCTCTCTGTTTCAATAGCCCACAAAGGCTCCAACTGCATTTGTCCCTGCCCCTGTCCCTGCACCTGTCTCTGCACCTGTCTCTGCACCAGTTCCAACTCCTCAAATTCCAGTCTCTGTACCAGTCTCTGTACCAGTCTCTGTACCAGTCTCTGTACCTGTCTCTGTACCTGTCTCTGCACCAGTAGCTGCACCAGTAGCTGCACCAGTTCCAACTCCTCAAATTCCAGTCTCTGTACCAGTCTCTGTACCTGTCTCTGTACCTGTCCCTGCACCAGTAGCTGCACCAGTGACGCTTCCGCCAACTACTTCCACAACAACACACCCAACAGATCCCCTTGGAGCTTTTGTCCCAGATTGCGGACTAGATGACTCAGACTTTGAGTTTGATCTTTTAAATTTTGACAAAAAAGAGAGTTGCGAGTGGATCCGTAAAAACTCCAACAAAATTGATATTCGGCGTAAAACATATTGCTACGAGGATGATTGCAGTGCAACTGAGATTGGAGAAGCGTGTCCTGAGGCTTGTGGACTATGTGATGATTCTTATAGCTGCAAAACTCCTTCACCAACCCAAGCTCCAACCACTAGCGTAGGAGGTTTTGTTCCTGATGACAACTGTGAAGACCTACAAGACTTCACATTTCCTCTACTCATTGCACCTGATCCCCTTAACGATGCTCACAGAAGAGACTGTGCTTGGCTAACCAAAAATTCCGACAAAAAACAAACACGTTTGGATAACTATTGTGGTTTAACTCATGTGAATAGTGCGTGTAGACAGTCCTGCGGAAGGTGCGAAGTCGAAGATGACGAAGGTAAAGTCTTTGACCGCTTGAAACTAGACGAAAATGGTAATACAGTTCGCCTTGAATGCTCTTGGCTAACAAGGAATAACGACAAAGACATAAACGAGGAGCGCAAAGGTAATTATTGCTTTGCCGACGACGTATGTGAAACTGCATCTAGTGTGGGTGATAGTTGTCCAGTAGCGTGTGGGTTCTCGACAGGTAGCAATGCCAAGAGACCATGTCCAGTGAAACTAGAGCCGGTTCTGCCTCCAGTTGAGGCAGGTTCACCTCCTTCTCCTTCAGGAGGAAAGGGGATGAGTAAAGGTTCTGGGTATTCGCCAAGCAAAGGCTATCCTACCACAGCTCAAAGTGCAAGCTCTCCGGCAACAAGTCCAAGCAAAGGCTATCCTACCACAGCTCAAAGTGTAAGCTCTCCAGCTACAAGTCCAAGCAAGGGATATCCTACCACAACTCAAAGTGCAAGTAGTGGTAAAGGCATGTCAAAGGGTAAGGGAACCTACGCTCCAGCAAGTAGTGGTAAAGGAAATTCAAAGGGATACACCATAGGTCTACGAAAGATGCTTCGCAAGACAAAATACAATTAGCTTGATTCGCACTTTGAGTATTTTCATTAGTTTCATATTTTGCACATGAACAAATAAAAGCTTCCTAAACAAAAATGAAAAAGATACATATTGAGAGATGATTCATGATTGTATAAATGAGAAATAGTAATCACATTTATTTCTACGTACATATTTCTCTTCATATTATTGCGTGCTCTATTACATTGACTCGACTACTATCCCGTGTTTGCAAACAGATCATCAGTAAAGCATAATCGTTTCCCCTTGAACTATTCATACAAATGGCAGCAACCTATTCGAAACCTCTTGTTGCAAATGTCTACTTGCACTTTTTCTCTCCTTTCATTTCCTCTCTAGTCTGAATCTAATTCAATAGCATTCAAAGAATTCGTTTTAGCCTTCATAACACTCTCATGCCCTTTTTTACTCTTTTCAAGCTGTTTCATAAAGTCGTCATCATCGGAATCTGAATCATTCTTACAACTCATTTTCAATCTCGAAGATTTAATCTGCTCACTCCGCTTTGTCAATGCATCCTCCTCATCGCTACTATCTGAAGAAGAGTCAACGTCAACTTGCATATCAAATGATATATCACTCTCGGATGATTTCCTAACTGCAAAATCAATCTCATCATCATCATCATCGCTATTATCTAAATCACTCGCATGCTTGGCTACATCATGATTCATGTCATTCCCATGATTGACATTTTTCGTAATCTGATCCATAAATTGCATACCCTCACCCATACGAATTTCCATCATCCTTTCTTCCTGTTGATTCTGTAAATGATTATTCAACTTTTGTAACATGTTGTCATTCCTCCTCAGACATAACTTGACATCGTCCAAAGTGATAGTTTTCCGATTCGCATGTTTGGAAAAAGCGACTAAATCTCTCGAGAGTAATTGCGAATATTCAAAAGTAAGTTGTGTCAATGCTTCCATTCCCTTTTTAGAAATGATTTTCTTTTGAGAATGGGATTGGGCAGTGAGTGAAATTGAGAGGGGATTGTTGCTGTTGGGGTTGCACATGTTTCCAATGGCGTTGTGGAGTGCTTCATGTGCTTCTTTTGTGTCGTGTTGGTTTGATGAGGAAGTGACTGAGTCATTGTCGTTGTCAGAGTAGTTAGAGTTCATTCTGATGGTTACTATTGAAGTTTATGTAATGATTAGGTTTGTTTGTGGAGGAGAATTGTATTGTTAGACTGCGTGCTATGTGCTATCACAAGGTGCTATGTTGCTGTTTTTATCCAATGCGTGCTGCACCCTGCAGTAGTCGGATATATGGTAGATTTTGGTCGGATCTCTACTGTCCTTCTACTAAATTTCCATTTTCAATATTTTCATTTTTTCCCTTTTTTCCCGAATAAAGCTATTAGAAAGAAAGTAGAATACTCGTAGAGATGATTCTCCAAATGAATCATTCGAACTATGAATAATAATACCGATAGAGCAATTAGATTTTCTATTTTAAAAAAGATTGCGAAGTCAGCTTTTCATCCTCATTCGCTCTCTTATCTCCTTGCTTCCGATCAAGAAGCCATATTCCTTCTACTAAAACATAACCTATGTAACTCACCTCATTCACATTCATGAAATATAAATTCTCCTTTTCAATGCTGTGTAGCATCAATGATCTTTGACTACTACTGATACTAAATGAAGGAAATCCATTACTAACTAACAGCATACAGTAGCTAGTAGTAAACACACCTGCTAATGATAGTCAAGAAAGCTGCACTTCAAAGTTTGCATTTCGAAGTGAGTTCTTCCGTGTTAGGAATAAATAATCATGAAACAACTATGGAAAAGACTGATACAACCAAAGTCTCGTTGTCGTAGGGCCAAGTTGTCGTTCAAAAAGCATTTTTAAATATCTGCAAGAAATCTATAAACAGATATTTCTCCAAAATATGCTGTCTTATAGAATCAAGCAAGCCGTATGTCCGATGATTAATTCAATCAGGATCTGAAGCCTTCCCTTGTTACCAAATCGCTTTCTCTTTTTGGAGGAAAAATTCTTGAATCGAATCAAAGTGGCACTGGTTCGAAAGAAAAAAAAGAGCTCTCTTGTTGCAATCACATTCCTTCAATTAGAATGAGACTGGGACCTTATCTATTGTCCAGCCGTATCTTTTTATTTCATGTAAGATATGAAGGCTTTCCCTTTTCGCAGGAAAAATTCTTGAATCGAATCAAAGTGGCACTGGTTCGAAAAAAAAAAGAGCTCTCTTGTTGCAATCACATTCCTTCAATTAGAATGAGACTGGGACCTTATCTATTGTCCAGCCGTATCTTTTTATTTCTTGTATTTAAGATATGAAGGCTTTCCCTTTTCGCAGGAAAAATTCTTGAATCGAATCAAAGTGGTACTGATCATCACAAAAATATCTCTCTCTTGCTTCCATCCACTGAATTCACATTCTTTTAATTAGAATAAAGCTACGACCTTATCTATTGTCCAGCCGTATCTTTTTTTCTTCTCGTTTTACTTCTAACGAAGTCCATAAACTGTTCCATTTCTTCCGATTCTCCTTGAGATAATGGTGGTTGAAAACCGGTCGGGAACGGCTGTAGATGCCTCCATTGCGACTCATTTTCATCTGATAGGAGTTGTTCAAGATCTAGATTGTCATATGTTTGTCCGTTGTTATCAGTTTCTGATTGATTTGTGTTGCGAGCATCAAAAGTTTGCAAAAGAAGAGGGTTAATAGGAACCGTCGCTTCTTGGTTTGTTGTGCAAGTACTGAGTGGAACGTGGCTTGAGTTGATGCTTGGGTTTACATCTGTAAATGATCCAGAGGTTGCAAGAGCTACAACAGACGAAGACTGATTGCTACTCCTCGAACTTGTATCCTTATTCGAAGAAGACGAGAATAGCAAATCGAAAAGTTCATCATCTGACTCAGGTGTCGTAAGTCGATGCTGCTCTGAAGGTGGCATCGCTTTCATACGTTCAAAGACTGGCTCCTTAATGTCTGGTATAGATCTAGATGCCTCATTGCGTTGAATCAGTCGACATAGGTAATCTTTGCTCCGTAGAAACTTTTCATGATAATATGATCCATTCTCTTCTCTGTTGATTGTCTTCAAGTGAGGCTCTTTTAGGTCGATGTACTTGAGGACGAGAAATAGCTTCACAGGAAAGACAAGACCTTTTCGACCAGGACCAGTTCTCTTCACAAATACATCAGTATGACCAGCATAGTCAGTGTATGTCGCCATGATAGTGTTATGGATAAAGAAAGGCATGAAATGAAATACAAAGTTGACGAGAATCAAGGTGGGAAGTGGGAAGTGGGAGGTGTTCATGTGACCCTCCGCAGGAGACGGCCATTCCTACAATATTCGTTCCGAAGATGATATCTTTCATTTTTGTACTTTCTCTCAGGTGCGGTAAATACGTAGTTTCTCATTATCAAGAAGATTATTTGTCTTTAACACTTATATAGATAATATTTGAGCATTTGAGCTTTGTAAGATGATTATCTAATTTACTTTTGATGGAAAGATAAGCGTTTGTACAGAGCATAAGAAGAATGTCAAGACAGGTTGAAGCATCATGTGCTACGTAAAAACCACCTCAGAGAAGGCAAGCTTCCTCCGAATGCACTGCGTACGTAGATCTATTGCTGTATTCGTCTTGTAAAAAGAACAACAGTCGTGAATATACCAAATTAGCGAGTTGAAGTTTGAAAAGCTTCGGTTTCTTCGGAAGGAATACGTAGAAAACAGCGGAGTAAGTGCTACGCTGCATTACAACAAAAACTTTTTCCTCTGATCTCTATCCGCAAAAACCTACGTATTAGCCAACTTAATCTGGAAATGATCGCTATTATTACTCAAAATCATATTATACACGCAGAATAATATGCCAGGATCCTACACTGACTATGCTGATCATACTGATGTATTTGTGAAGAGAACTGGCCCTGGTCGAAAAGGTCTTGTCTTTCCTGTGAAGCTATTTCTTCTCCTCAAGTAGGCCTACATCGACCTAAAAGAGCCTCACTTGAAGACAATCATCTCATGGAATCATCACGGGAGGAGCTTCAAGATACATGATCACAAACAGTTCCGACAAATCATTATGCCTCGCTTCTAGTCTAGCGATCTATCTCCTAAATACATTCAATCCATGTGCGCAGCCAAAATGAATATTTCTTTCATTTTGTTGAAAAGAAAACGATTTTTACTAAAATATTTCGGAGCACACAATCACGGCCATCACAAGCTGTACGTCTTCCTTTTCACGCCGTTCTCTTTTCAAATGTTGATTGCAAATAATTAGCGCAAAAAAGCACCAATCTGCTGTTCAAAACAGTCAACTCGACTCTACCTTGAGATCCTTGAATAATGCTATGTTTCTTTGAAAATAGGAACTGACCCAGATTCAATTTGATGATGAAAAAGTTTCTCTGAAAAGTAGCACTGAAAAAGACAAATTCAGTGCAGTCATTTCAAATTGCATTTACTATCTCTCAACAAGGGAAAATTTTTAATGGTTGAAGAGAAAATTGTTCATTATGTCATCATGGATAGAGGCATTTGTATTGGCTATTGATTTTAGTCTAAGTAGGACTACGTACGTTGTTAGATTGGATTCTTCTTCATATATTCATATCACTT
This sequence comes from Chaetoceros tenuissimus, assembly GCA_021927905.1. NCBI lineage: Eukaryota > Bacillariophyta > Thalassiosirophyceae > Chaetocerotales > Chaetocerotaceae > Chaetoceros > Chaetoceros tenuissimus. The sequence goes on from BLLK01000075.1 coordinate 619,960, forward strand.
GAATCGCTCATTCACTCAACTTTTGCAAAATTATTTTATTGAAAAGAATCAGCCACGCATTACACTTTCGCTTGCCGAAATGTGTAAGCGTGGCATAGCCCAACAAATACAAAAAATGTGCGATTCCTTCTCACCTTTTTTGCATTTTGAGCAAGTGCGAAGCACACCAGTGATAATACAAAACTTTTTTTAATTAAAACAAGCTTTTATTATTTACATGTTGAGATTTCAAACACCAAACCAGGAGGAGACCGTGCTAGGAAGTAGGTTTTCATGCTGATAAAACTCAAATGGATTTCGAAAAGTGATAATGAAAATCCAATACAACAAGTTGTGTAACCTATTTTGTGAACCTTCTACTGAAATACGTGGTATTTCCTCATCTAGCAAAGTCAGCTACCTCGTCATATACGACACTTTTTTCTTGATTACGTCTATATTATTATGAAATAGAAGCATTGGTATAAAATAGTAGGTACACGCGAATGAAAAAATCATGCGTTGTGAGAAAAGAGAAAAAGCTCTCATCTTTCTTCTTCCTTTGCTTATCTCCTTTCTTTCTTCACATTAATAGATCTTTTCATTCTTTCCTTGACTTAAATTTAGTGCCTAAAAATGAATACTAACGTGAATGTCAACAATGATATTGATATGTTCTCTTGGCCTCCCAAAAGAGTCCGGGGAAATGGGAAAGATAAAGCCATTGCAAACACTATCTACGGAACTGCATTTCTAGGTTTTGTAGCAATGGCAATATGGATGGTTAAAACTGCGGTTGAAGCTCCCCCGTCGACAACAAGTGAGTTTGTTCAGAAAGATTTTCCATTCCCTGTCGTATCTATATGTGGAGATTACTGGTCGAAAAGAAACCATACATTTGGTGATTCCGATTCACGTCGTTGTAGGTTTTATGACTACACACCGAATGATACAACAGACGATGACTACTATGAGATAGATGGGTGTGATACTAGACTCTTCACGTTCAAAGATGACGAAAATTTTAATTATGGAGGAGTGACAGGTCCATGCTTGGTATTTAATGGTGAAGCAGTGACTAAAAGGGTAATGGCAGATACAGAAGGAAATGCTATATTCGACATGGCTATGAATTTAGATCTTTCAGAGGCAGATGAAGATAGCAGATTTTGCAGTGTTTGTGGAGATGGAAATATGCCAAAACAGATGCTTATGGTTATATCTGAGAATGCGCCATGGGAAGAAACCATGGGATATCAGGAAACTTACAACATCAAGCCATATGGATTTATTACTGCCAAATTAAGCAAGTTGGAAGAAACAACTTGGGCAAAAAACGTGATCGCTTTTCACTAACTACGTTATCACAAATGGACATGACCAGAGATGGCGTGTTATATATTGAATTATCGGGATCAACTGCTGGAGTGCATGAATTGACTACAACAAAGACAGTGAAATGGTTCGAATTGTTTGGTTCTATAATGGGTCTCTTTGGATATGTCACTCTCATCTTTACTCTCATATACAAAAAGGATAAAGAGAACCCATATTTCTTTCGAAGATTTTTAAAGCACGAAGCATGGCTGCGAATTGTAAAAATGCAGGTATGGTGGAACTTGGTATCAAAGACGAGGATGACTTGACGAATAACGAAGAAGATGATTACAATATCGAAAGTGAAGAAAATGTAGATACGGAGATTCCTGAAAAGTAAGCCTCTACTGCCTATGAATAAATAAGAAAAATATACTAAATTATCCAAGTAACAAATATTTAACTTTAACTTTTTCACTTTTACTCTCAGATTTCTATCAACTTATGTCAACACTCATTATTCAACACCACAAGTCTACTTTCTGAGTCTGCGGGTACTTCCTTTGCTTGGTGCTCCGGCAGTAGATCCTTTGCTTGGCACACCGGCAGTATCCCCTTTGCTTGGTGCTCCGGCAGTAGATCCTTTGCTTGGTGCTCCGGCAGTAGATCCTTTGCTTGGTGCTGCTGAGCCTTTACCTTTTCCACCTCCATTTGGAGTAGGTCCTCCTGGTGGTTTAGTTAGACTAGGAGTTGGTGCAGACGTTTTAGTACTTTTGCATGATTTTGCTGACTTTTTTGAGGAATTGCAACTTGGAGCTGTACTTGGGAGCAAAGAAGGAGCGGAACTCACAGAAGGATTCATGGATGGACTGTCTGAAGGTTGCAATGACGGTGCAACAGAAACACTCGGAGCCAATGAGGGTGCAACTGATACACTAGGTGATGTAGACGGAGTTCCAGACGGTTCCATTGACAAAGATGGAGAAGATGATGGTTTCATCGATTCACTTGGCGATGGAGATGGGATTGAAGATGGTCCAGATGTAGGTACTTTTGACGGTTCCATTGACAAAGAAGGAGAATTCGAAGGAACCGCTGAAGGTCCGTTAGAAGGTACTTCCGATGGTTTGCTGCTGAGACTTGGGTTAGAACTTGGAAGAGATGACGGTACAGAGGACGGGATGTTAGAAGGTACGCCAGATGGTTTCATCGATTCGCTTGGGGATGAAGACGGGATTGAAGATGGTCCAGATGTAGGTACTTTTGACGGCTGACTACTTTCACTCGGATTAGAACTTGGAACCATTGAAACTGATGGACTCGCTGATGGTTTCATCGATTCGCTTGGCGACGCTGACGGCATTAAAGATGCACTAGGGCTTGAAGAAGGCTCCATGCTAAGAGATGGAGAAACGCTTGGAACCATTGATACTGATGGACTCGCTGATGGTTTCATTGATTCGCTTGGCGACGCTGACGGCATTAAAGATGCACTAGGGCTTGAAGAAGGCTCCATACTGAGACTTGGGTTAGAACTTGGAAGAGATGACGGTACAGAGGACGGGGTGTTAGAAGGTACGCCAGATGGTTTCATCGATTCGCTTGGGGATGAAGACGGGATTGAAGATGGTCCAGATGTAGGTACTTTTGACGGCTGACTACTTTCACTCGGATTAGAACTTGGAACCATTGAAACTGATGGACTCGCTGATGGTTTCATTGATTCGCTTGGCGACGCTGACGGCATTAAAGATGCACTAGGGCTTGAAGAAGGCTCCATACTGAGACTTGGGTTAGAACTTGGAAGAGATGACGGTACAGAGGACGGGGTGTTAGAAGGTACGCCAGATGGTTTCATCGATTCGCTTGGGGATGAAGATGGGATTGAAGATGGTCCAGATGTAGGTACTTTTGACGGCTGACTACTTTCACTCGGATTAGAACTCGGAAGAGAAGAAGGTCCAGATGAAGGTACGTTAGAAGGACTTGTCGAAGGTTGAGCAGACTCACTTGGCAATGCAGTAGGGTTTGAAGAAGGCTCCATACTAAGGGACGGAGAACCGCTCGGAATCATTGAAACTGATGGACTCGTTGAAATTGATGGTACAGAACTGGGTGCACCTGGATCAATTACTGGCAATGACTCAAAGGAAAAACTTTGACAGTCTTTGTCTCTAAAAAATTGAATATTTCCATTGAGATTGTTGTAAAGCATTCCTTGGATATTAATTTGGTGAAAGCTGGCAAAAGAAGAAGAATGAGGAAGTGTTGCAATGGAAAGTGTGTAGTCAATACAATCAATACTTACTTCTTTTGGAGTGGATCAATTACTTTCTCGACAGAGAAATATTCGCAAGTATTTGTTGGCATTGGGTCAGCAGTTCCATTTACCACATCGTATTTTGGGTTATACTTGACTCTAGTTTTTTTGTATTTATCCTTTGGATTCGGTTCAGCTTTAGGACCATCTGAAAATTTGAAGTTACTTGGTTTGTATTGAAGATAGACATCTCTATCATTATAGTTACAAGCTTTTGCCTCGATGATACTCTCGAATGGTTGAATAGGCTCATTCTCGTCATTATACATTTCTAGGATTTTCTCTTCACAAGAGTCACCAGTAGGATTTTTGTCTGCATCAATGACTTTGCAACTGATTTCAGTCTTTTGATTGGACAAAGTAAACTTGGTGAGCAACATCATGTGAAGGCAGTATGTCGATTCTAATGCACCTGTTTTCTACTTACATGGACGTTACATGGTTCATCACCATAGTCATATTGAATATCGACTGGCTCGTAAGCATATGCATAGCAAAATCCTTTATTTGCTTTTGCACCGTTTGCGTTGAGAAGTGGTCCTTGCATTTTCGCCATTAGATAAAATTTGGAATAAGTAGATCGAATCTCTGTAGATGACTGAGTTGCTGACAGGCATGAGTTCGGCTCTAAGGAAGTTGCATTATTTGTACTTCCTGTACATTCAGCATCGTCACAATATTCCTCTCTCTCAATGTCAATCTTATCCCAATTTGGATCAGGATACCAAAACTTTAGAAAACTGGATGGTTCATCAGAGGTACTTGCTCTACCGAAGGTCATGACTTTGTCGTTGTAGTTGCAAATATCCATGGAATAGTTCACTGTAATATTTGGATAGTTCTTCTCTCCACCAAGAGTCGCTTGTGTTCCATTGATTACAATATCTCTGCAATTTTCAAACTTATTTCCGTCAACTTCGGCAGAGCATTGAATGTTTGCCTATGATTCGAGTTGTAGAAGAAAGCACGTTAGCAAACAGACATATGTGAATGATGCCATAGAGAGATATACTTCTTGATATACAAGTATTATTCAACTTACATAGGAACATGGGCAATTCTCTCCTCCTCTTCTATCCAAGATGATACTTGTAATGTTCTTGCCTTTATTAATTCTCTTAACAATGGTATCTTCTCTCTGTCCAGCATATCCTATGAATTTATCATCTTTATCAGTACAAAACTGCTGTGCTGCTGTCGCACCACTCAACGCTGCAACGAGTCCAATGTATGCTGTCTGTAATTTCATCTTGAGATTTTATATGTTCAATTGTTCAATGGAAATGAAATTATGGACCCATGTTCTCGTGAAATAGAGATGTGTGGCGTTGTTTGGCGATAAATGGGATCAACATGTCAAACCATGTGTCTGAATGTACCAGTATGAAAATACTAATAAAATATTTATTTTCAAAGACATTTCAATCAGACTCACCTACGCTCGTCGTAGTATGTCAAGTTGACTGATTCATTCCCATAGACTAAATTAACTTATTCGAGATTCTGCAACGGAAATTAGTAACGGATACCCTCGCCGAAAAACATGTGAAGAAGAGAGAAGAGAGATCGTTTATTATCGGTTTGTCAGGGAACCGATTCCTTACCCCGTTTATTTTTCCGTGCGTGCGTGCGTTCGTTCGCGTCACACTACAAACAGATGACCCCAACGGGGTGAAATGATTCGCTCCGTTCTATTGTTCGCGTCGCACTACTAACTGTTGACTCTAAATGGGTGAAGATGATTCGTTCATTCTCACAATTAGTAACTACCTACTTGACATGATTGACGGATAGAAGGTCAGACTGTCTGCAAGTAAAAGACACTCTACCTAGGACCATTCTATTGTCTATTGTACAGACATTCTAACACAGTGACGAGGTAAGTGCGTGCTGTACCCAATGTGGGTCGTTTCATACAAAGGATTATGAGCCGTTCCATACAAAAAATCGTCATACTAAGCTTATACGTACGAGTACGTCATTTGTTTTGCAAAATAATTAGCTTTAAACATATCCACTTTAACTCTTCAATTACAGACTTTCTTAATTATGTAAGCCTTTCGGGCAATAAAAATATTATTTAATTACCAGCAACATTCAAGTCTACCTCTTTCGTGACATATATTTCATACATATGAATTCGTAAGATTTCTTTGCATTATTTTCTTATAATGCTTTATTAATTAAAGGATGTGTCTATGGTGTATCTAAGCTTATAATGAAAGTATTATACTCAATTATCAAAGTGTGAGAATGAGAAACACTACTCTTAGATTGATTTTTTCAAAAACATAGAGAAAAGAAAGGGAAAAGAAGGGTCTTTTGTACAAATTTGTACCTATCAGGAACTTGAGGTGTGGTGGGACTGCGTCCCCCTTACCCCCCTTTCCAAGTACTAACTTGAGAGGTCTCACTTTGTTAATGGCTAATTATTCTAACTGACTCGCATGTTATTTATGATCAATTTGTCCTAACTCATTGCGCAACCCAACTCGCACCTCCAGTTCAATAGGGATAAGAAAGAAAATGGAAAATTGAGGATCAATAAATGCCGATCAGGAGAATCTTCGGAACGTCTAATTAACGCTTGAAGACACCGTGTCAGTAAGCATCTGCCAGACAGCGCCGCCAGTCTACAGTATGAATTCTACGGTAGCAATGTATGATGCACTTGACAGGCAAGGTAATACTGATAAGCATGACGTACGAAGGTGGAAATTGTTTGAATCAGAGATAGGTGTACATAGGAGAAATGACGAATGTAAAATGTAGGCCATTGAAATTAGACACGTCAGAAAAGGTGTCAGGAAGAAAGCCAACAATAACTTTATTGCAGTGTGCTCATAGAAAGTTGAAATTTTGGTTGTATGGAAGGCTAGCTACCTTGTATGGAACTTGAAAGAAAATTTTTTACCCACCCACCATCCCGATCAAGAGCTTCCGGAAGACATTATGAGTCATAGCGTTGCTCTTAGTGTTTTTCAAGTAGTAAAGTCTTTATCTGATTTTCGAAAGTGCTGGATTGCACGTTAGAGGATGTTGACCTTGTGGAGAAGTGACATAGCGCCATCTCCTGTTGCAGCAAGGTCTCATCTTGGCGTTGAGGTTCTAAGTGTACTGTGAAGCTTTAGATATATGAAAGAGTCAAATCGATTGTATGTCTAGAGTGGAGAAACCTAGAATGTTCTCTTCCCTCACTCTTATAAGAATTGAAAGATAAGTCTCAACGAAAAGTGAAGTATTCATATTTGATTTTATTCCCGCTTATCAGGAACTTGAGGTGTGGTGGGACTGCGTCCCCCTTACCCCCCTTTCCAAGTACTAACTTGAGAGGTCTCACTTTGTTAATGGCTAATTATTCTAACTGACTCGCATGTTATTTATGATCAATTTGTCCTAACTCATTGCGCAACCCCTACTATGTACTATCATTTACTTTTAGTTTCGATAAGAAAAAACAAACAAACCGATTTCAACCTGACTTGTCAGTTCTTCAGCATGTTATGCACCAATGAGAAATCAATCATCTCTGTTTCTAATGCCAACCAACTACTAGCTAGCAAGTATCAAAGAAACTCTCTCTCTATATATATATATATACATATATCAATCATCATATATCCCCAAAGTAGTCATAATCTAGTGTAAAAATGAGCAAAGGCCACGGAACAATATTTCTCGGCAAAGACGAGAAGACCACGTATTTCAGTAGAAGGTTCACAAAATAGGTTACACAACTTGTTGTATTGGATTTTCATTATCACTTTTCGAAATCCATTTGAGTTTTATCAGCATGAAAACCTACTTCCTAGCACGGTCTCCTCCTGGTTTGGTGTTTGAAATCTCAACATGTAAATAATAAAAGCTTGTTTTAATTAAAAAAAGTTTTGTATTATCACTGGTGTGCTTCGCACTTGCTCAAAATGCAAAAAAGGTGAGAAGGAATCGCACATTTTTTGTATTTGTTGGGCTATGCCACGCTTACACATTTCGGCAAGCGAAAGTGTAATGCGTGGCTGATTCTTTTCAATAAAATAATTTTGCAAAAGTTGAGTGAATGAGCGATTCAAGTGATATGAATATATGAAGAAGAATCCAATCTAACAACGTACGTAGTCCTACTTAGACTAAAATCAATAGCCAATACAAATGCCTCTATCCATGATGACATAATGAACAATTTTCTCTTCAACCATTAAAAATTTTCCCTTGTTGAGAGATAGTAAATGCAATTTGAAATGACTGCACTGAATTTGTCTTTTTCAGTGCTACTTTTCAGAGAAACTTTTTCATCATCAAATTGAATCTGGGTCAGTTCCTATTTTCAAAGAAACATAGCATTATTCAAGGATCTCAAGGTAGAGTCGAGTTGACTGTTTTGAACAGCAGATTGGTGCTTTTTTGCGCTAATTATTTGCAATCAACATTTGAAAAGAGAACGGCGTGAAAAGGAAGACGTACAGCTTGTGATGGCCGTGATTGTGTGCTCCGAAATATTTTAGTAAAAATCGTTTTCTTTTCAACAAAATGAAAGAAATATTCATTTTGGCTGCGCACATGGATTGAATGTATTTAGGAGATAGATCGCTAGACTATGCAAGTACAAGTAGTGAGACCTTTCGCCGTCAGCTGAGCTTCTGGGGCTTCAAACGGATATCTACTTCAAGCAACAGAGAAGAGAATGGATCATATTATCATGAAAAGTTTCTACGGAGCAAAGATTACCTTTGTCGACTGATTCCACGATGCAATGAAGCATCTGGTCCTCTTCTAGATAGTGAAAAGCCAGTCTTTGAACGTATGAAAGCGATGTCGCCTTCAGAGCAGCATCGACTTACGACACCTGAGTCAGATGATGAACTTTTCGATTTGCTATTCTTGTCTTCTTCGAATAAGGATACAAGATCGAGGAGTAGCAATCAGTCTTCGTCTGTTGTAGCTCTTGCAACCTCTGGATCATTTACAGATGTAAACCCAAACATCAACTCAAGCCTTGTTCCATTTAGTAGCAATAATTTGAACCATGAAGTGTCGCTCTTTACAGCAAACAACATGGTAATAAGTAACGCTGACCCTCTCCCTATGCAAACTTCTGATGCTAGCAACACAAGCCAAAGAGAAACCGATGACAACGGACAAACATATGACAATCTAGACCTTGAGCAACTCCTATCAGATGAAAATGAGTCGCAATGGAGGCATCTACAACCGTTCCCGATCGGTTTTCAACCACCATTATCTCAGGGAGAATCGGAAGAAATGGAACAGTTTATGGATTTCGTTAGAAGGAAAACAAGAAATTAAAAGATACGGCTGGACAATAGATAAGGTCACAGATTCATTGTCATAGAAGGAACGTGAATTGATTGGAAGCGACAAGAGAGATGTGTTTTTCGAACGACTACCGCTTTGGTTCGATTTGAGAATTTTTACCGGAAAGCCTTTATATTTTCATTGAATGATTCAGCGAAAATACGAGTGAGCACTGTGTAGGAAAAGTAAAAAAATACTTTGGAAAAACCCTTTAAAGATTTAGCAAGATTCGCGGCCCTGCTATTTAAACTGTCACTCGTTGAAAGTATTCCTTCGTGATATTCGTCTACCTACGTACATTACTGCTCACGTCTGCCTGATGAACAACAGTCATTTGAAAATCATGCGACTAGCTACTGCCAGTAGGTATCTTCAACTTGATGCGAAACTCCTCAATTTGTAGCACCAGTGGTCAGCTGCATACAGGAGGGCAAACCTTACTATGATGGAAGCAAAGTTGAGCTATGGTCATTAGATGCTGTAGTTTACTACTGTATGTTAGTTGGCTTTCCTGTCTTTATTCATTAATAGTAGTCAAAGATCATTAATGCGACACATTCAAAAAGGAGAGTTCTGGGGAGTTATTTCAAAAGAGAGAAGAAGGAAAAATTGATGAAAGTTTTTTTTCTCTGTGTCCACGTCCACTGTCCATCCACTTCAATTGGCGTATTTGGAATAGAGAAAAAGATTTGTAAATTTTTTATTTTTATTTTTCAGTCTACAATTTTCAGTATCTATGATGCAAAAAACTTAGATTCATACCCAATAATTTCAAATGGTCAAAATAAGTTTCCTCGATCATGTTTTCTGGAAGAAAGTCGAAGGTCATGATAAATACATCAAGAAGGAGGACATCTTTCGTTTTTGTGTTTAGGATTTTCAACTTCGTACTTCCCATATCAATAAATAGAGTTTATTCAACTGGAAATATCTACTTCAAGAATCGCTAACGACGATGCTAATGCTTGGATGTGACTTCTCCCACCATACTCAGAATATAATGTTTGACTATCCTAATTTCATCAATATCTGCAAATGGATTTTGATAAAGATATTCTGTAGATGATATACCAATCTCATTTTGCCGGGATAACTGCGTTTATTGCCTGTAATGATGGATTCTCGCTTGCACAAATGCGATGAAGGATGTACATTTCTCCTGCATTCATATTTCGAATCCATTCGTGGACTTCATTCTCTTCATATCGATTTCGGTATCTTTCAATCAAATCTGTCGAATGTAATACCGAGATACCAAGCATTGTATGAGATGATACATTGAAAATGAGTAACTTGCTACAACATGCAAATGCTTCCGGAACAATCTCTTTACATGACATCGGAATGAAGATTGAGTAAAGGCTTGAACAATCATAAAATGCCGCTTTTCCTATATACTCTAATCTCATCGAGAGCTTTACAAACACAAGAGAAGTACAACTTGAGAACGCTGCTTCTTCTATCCTTTGGACAGAATCAGTCATGAGAATTCTTTTGATACTCTTACATCGATTAAAGGTCCAACTAGAAATCATCTTTACTCCAGGTAGGACTACAATCTGCTCCCATGACTGTCTCTCTTTTTTATCATGGACGAGTGGATTTCCAAAGCACTTGCCATTCCACAGTATCTCTCCGTTGTAAAAGAGCGTTTTGAGGCCTTTGTACATCCGGACTCCGGGAACGAATTTCTGCCACTCATGTGTCGTGACTTTCATTTTTTGTAAAGACTAGACTAATCACTGTTGCTCTTCATTTTTTGACTGCCTCTCTTTTTATATAGGCTTAGTTGCTCAAAAGCAACTATATTTTCAATTCAGCAGTAAACAGACGTCCTAAAATAAGGTACGGTATGGATAGAGTGTGTTCTGGTGCGTTTATTCAGACAACTTCAAACTACAATGACGTCACAAGCTACCGTATCCCATGTCATGTTGGTAAACCCTCGACGTATCTTTTTCATATATTCCGTACGTAGACAGCATACTACTGGAAATGAGGTCAAGATTGCTAATTGACTCTTATTGTCGTTTCAATTTTGTGTCTTTTCGGAACCCTCAAAAGAGCAAAACATCAAACAAGCACACAGTAATAAACTTATCAATGTAATCATTACCAGAAAACATATCTTTTACCATCTCAACGGAATATGAAGTCGAAATACATCTCTGTCCCAAAGGAAGAGTACGAAGTACTCCAGTCTCAGCTCAAGGAAAAAGAAAGGCTCCTATCGCAGCTCAAAGCCATCTTGAAAGAAGTAGTCACCGACAACGATGTTCTCTGTACCATCTGTTTAGAAAAACTACAGAACCCGTGTATCTTGCCGGACTGCCTTCATAGATTCTGTAAAGAGTGCCTTCATGATAGTATTCTCTTGTGTAGCACCAAGTGTCCAGCTTGTAGAAAAAGAATTTCAAATCGGAGAGAAGGATTGCATGAAGACAAACCTTTTCAACGGGTGGTATGTAAATAGATACGTTTGGAAAACTAGATCAATATTTTCAGTCATCTAACTTACATTTCTGCTTTATAGCTGCAGAAGTTATATATGATGAATGAAATCATTGATCCCGATCAAGAAAAGAGTGGCGGTGAAAAAGATGAAAAAGATTCTAATAAGAAAATCAAGATAGAGGAGGTGCAATCAGATCCAAAGATAAAGGCGAAGGTGAAGAAAGAAAAGAACATAATGAAAAAACAAGCCAAGGCTGAAAAGACAATTGGAAAATATGAATCACCTGCAAGAAATTACATTGGGGTGGCAAGAAGTAGAGACAAGTACAAAGCTACAATTACTTACTCTGGCAAAACTTTTATTATTGGAAACAAATACGAATTGGCTTCGGATGCAGCTGAAATCTTTGATCGAGCTGTCAAAATCCTCAAGATGGATCATAAAACCAATTTCTACAATACTTTACATTGGAAGAAGGCGCGAGAAGAAGAACTTATCGACAATCTCAAAGAGGAAGTTGGGGAAGATAATCTTGTTGGAATTGATTTGTCACAAATATCAAAGTCTGTTGATCCAAATTTTCCTACTGACGATGAATTGAGAGTCAAATTTGGTTTGATAAATGAAAAGTCTAGCCTTTATAAAAGGTATGTTCATCAAAAGAAGAGAGCAGAGAAAGCTATTGATCAAAAGATGAGAGCAGTGACATTGACCAAGAAACTTAGAATGAAGAATCAATCTCTTCCCGAGAAGAGAAAAAGTGATGGACTAAAGAAAGAAGTGGTAGTGAAGGTAGAAATGAGCTCGGATGCAACTACATCTTATCATTCAAAAGCCAAAAGTGGTTTCATAGGAGTCTATCAGAACTGTGGCTATCAGAAATATTTTAGTCAGATCAGCCACAACGGGAAACATCATCACTTGGGATCGTTTATTCTGGCAACTGATGCTGCACTTGTATTCGATAGAGCCAGAGTAGTCATTTCAGATGCAAAGGAAGGAAGAAACTCACTTCGTTTAAACTTCCAAACCCACGAAGAATATAAAGAAGCTAGACAGAGTGAGCTCAGAGGCAAGAGTGTTCATCACGAGCAGAATCTTCCATCCAATGAAGATTTGAAAGTGATACTAGGAATTCATATCCCCAGCTCCATCATAGTTGGTACAAAAGTATTGAAAGATTTTGGAGAACATGGGGTTTTTGAAGGAAGTGTGACATCTCTTCCTGACTCCAGGTCGAGATATTATCATGTCGCATATACTGACGGTGATGGTGAGGATTTATTTTTATCGCAAATAGAGCCTTTGGTTACAGCGTATGAAGCGAAGGATATGGATAGAAGTATGCAAGAAACTTCTGTATTGCAATCTGATTTGAGATCCGATTTAAATGAGGTTTCCAACAGCAACCAAACGTCTAGTGGTTCTATCTCTGGAAGATCAAAACGTAGTAGTGCCAGTGGTATTGATGAAATTTCAACACCAACTTGTACAAATTCTGAGGAGGACATCACATTACCAGATTTGGTTGCTCCTTCTAGTGAAGATATGATGGTTTTTAACAAAGCTGTGGGTAGAACAAGTCTTAAATTGAGTGCAGATACGGGTGGGGTCGCTAATAACAGCGAATCGTCAAGGGATTCTGAGTCGGAGTGCAGTAGTGATAGTGATATGGATAGTGAAAGTTCAAGTGATAGTGGTAGTGAAAGTTCCAGTGATAACAATGATGCTATTGATGATTGTCCAGTAACGCCTGTGAAAGAGATAATACCAATTCCAGCATTGGTTACTCCTTCACGAGAAGAAATAGCTGTTTATAATGAGAAATGTAGCGACGCTGATATAAATTTCCCAGCACCAGAGACCACTAAAATTGAAAAGGGTTCGGTCATCATGACATCTAGTGTAGAGGAAGCTGTTGACAATATGAGAAGTGAATTTGAAAGAGATCACGTATCCAAATTAGATGAATGGGATATCAATATGCACATAACGAAAAGAGTTCCTGGTGATGATTTACCTTTGTACAAAGATATTTTCAGATCACTGAAATATAGAAAGCCCGAAAGATACATTAAGTTGAAGAGGAAGCTTTCAGTCAGCAACGATATAGATCGATGCACCAAGTCTTTGAAATCGGAACATTTATCTGAGATTTGCTTATATACAAGACCACAGAGCATTAAAAATGAGGAGAATGTAGATTTGCCAAAAATGGAAGACGTGAAAGATCCAATTGTAAAGACTCATCATGTTCGAGGTAGCCAAAAGGTTAAGGAAATCAATACATTGCCAACTCCAAACCTCATGAAACGAAATGAATGCTTCGCAGAAGGTTGCAACGTAATTACCCACTTAAGACCATGTACTGGATGCAACATTGCGAAATATTGTTCCGAGAGGTGTCAAGAGAAAGATTGGTACAGACACAAGGAGTGCTGTAGAAAGATTGGAAATACTTTGGAACCCACGAGTCAACCAGAAGATGTAAAAAGGCATTCTTGCTCTGAAGATAAAAAACTGAAACTGCAACAAACTAGACTCTTATATAAGTTCTTGGCATTTACAGCCTCTTTCCGAAAGTAGTGCAATTAATAATTTAAATATACTTTAATACCTAGTTTTACTCAGACTCTGAACTTTTTTAGCTGCCATTGAAAACCCATTTCCTCCAGCTGTTTTATCTTTGCCTCTGTGAGACTGTTCCGTGGCTTCTTGTCAAGCTGTATTTGCTTATAGGCTTGTCTCATGTATGCAACCCAGTTCCCAAGAGAAGGATCATCTTCATACCTACGGGGAACATTACAATGACCTTGCTTCTCCTTAAACTGCTGGAGTTTTGTCATTTGCACTTCAAACGACAGATTTTTACTAAGCTGCCATTGAAAACCTATTTCCTCCAACTTGTCTATCCTTGCTTGGGTGAGATTATATCGTGGCGTCTTACCAAGACGTATTTGCTTGTAGGAATATCTCATGTCTGAAACCCAGTTCCCAAGAGAAGGATCATCTTCATACTTCCATGGAACATTACAATGACCATGCTTCTCTTTAAACTGCTGCAATTTTGTAATTCGTAGATCAAACGGCAGAAATTTACTACACTCCCATTGAAACCCCATTTTCTCCAACTTGTCTATCTTTGCTTGTGTGAGATTATGTCGTGGGTTCTTCCCCAGCTGTATTTGCTTGTAGGCTTGTCTCACTTCTGAAACCCAGCTCCCAAGAGAAGGATCGTCTTTACACTTCGTTGGAACATTACAATGACCATGCTTCTCTTTAAATTGTTGCAATTTTGTGATTTGCAGATCGAACGACAGAATTTGGATATGCTTTAGTTAAGGGGGCCCAATTTTTCATACCAAAAATAAGTACGTGTTCATGGTACACTATGTATATACGCTGTGACTCATACTGGAAAAGTACGCATTCTACAGTGGGCCCCCTCAACTAAACTTCTCGTCATTTATTACTATATATATAGCGAAAAAAGTGGGCCCCCTCAACTAAACTTCTGACAATATAATTACTATATATATGGCGAAAAAAGTGGGCCCCCTCAACTAAACTTCTGGCAATATATGACACTATATATATAATTAGATCAATATACGAATCCCTTCCTTTCCCTAACCATGTTACTAGACATGATGTTTGTTTCGCCGAAATCAGGCCTTACCCTTTTAAGCGGAAATGGCCCCGGCGGTGGTTGTGCCTGCGGCGCACATGCTCGGCTTCGCCTGCGCGGTGACTCCGCTTCGCGTCGTCACCTAGGAAAGAAGAACAACGAGAATACATATCAAATCGATTGAATCGAATCGAATGAATCTAAAGTTTGAAAGTTACTAAGTACGTGCTTTGAAATAGTTGTGTAAGTATGTTTTGTGAATTTGTTGTGAATTTGTGAAATGGCGTAGACTGGGCCCCCTCAACTAAACCATAACCCAGAATTTTTCTAAGCTGCCATTGAAAACCCATTTTCTCCAACTTTTTTATGTTTATTTTGGTTAGACCTTGTCGCGGCTTCTTACCAAGCTGTATTTGCTTATAGGCACGTCTTATGTGCCCAACCCACTCCCCAAGCGAAGGATCGAAAATCGGTGGCAGCACTCTGGAATGATATAGGGGTCAGATAAGACTTCTAAGCAGATTGTACATTCATAGTCTTGAAAGAAAGTTGGATCTTCTAGTTGTTGCTGTACTAGTTGTTGTACTTCAACAGTGTCTTCATTCCCCTCTGACACCTCACTTGAAGTGATAGCTCCCCTCGATCTTCTCGTTGATCGGCGGAGTGTTCTCTCTTGATTCCCATGATGGTTCATGTTAGAGTATAAATATTTAATGGTAATGAAGTGGAATAATGGAGCAGTCAATAGTCCTCGTAGAAGAGTACGATTATGAATGTTTAGAATTTTGAACTATGACTAGGGAAAAGATTTTGTTCATCTGACGTCACAGTCTATGCCAGTATGTACTTCTATCGTATATGACGTCAAAAAGATGTTGTCAGTAGCTGTCAAATAGGCTATTTCAATCCTTTGGCCACTTTCGTACTGACCTTAAGTACACGATGCACCATATGAGATTGTGTATTGTGTATCTAATCATCATCAAATCCCTCATCTTCATAATCATCACATATCATATCTATCTCTGTACATTAGCATTGATCCGTTCAGCCAGGAAAGCGAGTTTCACTTAGGATTAGGGTGTCCAAGCTTGAGAATCAATCATGAGATGTATCTGGACCCTCATTCTTCTTCTTACAGTTGAAGCTGCAGCGTTCACGTCACCCTTGTCACTAAGAACAACTTCTATCCATACATCAACTCAAAATATTGGAATGAAATCAAGAAAGAAGATATGGTCAGCTATCATGTTTCCAAAATCAAAGCCATTTGAAGAAACGACAAGATGGCATGCCTTTCAAAAGTGTCTGTACTAGATTACATGATCAATCATCGCTATTCTTTGGAATCTACACACTCCTTTCCATATCTACAGTACAATCAATCAAAGTCATAGACTCGATCTCCTTCCTTTTATTAGCTCCACGTTGTCTATTGAAGGAATTGAAAAAGAAAGCGGAGCACAAAGTATAAACATAGCACCATCCCCAGATACTGGGCCATGTTCGATAGGTGCAAATGAAGCAGAGAGTGAAGTACCTTCTAATGTACTGTTTACCATCGTCAAGTGTAGCACATTCTATAAATACAGAACCATCATCAGCACCTCCTTCTTCATTACTATCATCATCTCCATCTGCATGAAATAGTGTTGCTACAAAGAATAGTTAATGGACGACAAACAAAGTATTGATATCTTTTGGGGGTTAAATGGTTTCTTGTCTAGGCAAGATGATCGAGGCAAGGTGCAAAAGATATCATAAAGGGGAAAGCATATGAACGTTGTAAATAAGCTAGCCGAATCATAAAGTTTATTTTTTCAAGTTTACGTTACGTCAGTATATACCAAAGAACTTAGTTGCTGTCGTAGTCCGAATCGTATTCATTTGAATAAACATGAATTTATATTTTATCATAAATGTATATATATATATATATATAATCATGTATGTAGAATCATCGATGATGCGCATATGCTTCTATCATATGTTCAAGGCGTGCCAACGTTTTCGCATGGCTTTTCTTCTCTTTCTTGAGGTCTTTGATGAGTGTCTTATTCACGGTTTCGAAAAATGATGCTTGAGATGCATATTTGCTGCTTGCTACCGAATCGTTTGTTTTACTCCGTTTGCTTGGAATGATGGAGTTTGTATCATTATCACCTGAATCTTTGTCGACCCTTGATCTTTTGTGAGATGAGTATATTTGTCCCTTCAAACTTTCGTTCTCTTGCTTCAAACTTTGATTCTCGCTTTCCTTTGAAATAATTACTTCTTGTAGACTTAGGTTCATGTCCTCCTTCTCCTTGATCGTTTCATTCTGACTAAGGATTTCTTCTTGAAGCTTCTCATTTCGTTTCTCACTTGTTTGCAGTCTATCATGATGTGCAGATTCTATCTTTTCAATTTCTACACATTGCTCCTGTTTCTCACATCGGAGCCTCTTTATGATTTCGTTCTGATTTTCTATTTCATTCTTCAATGATTCTTTTGACTTCTTTATAATTTGGTTCAGATTTTCTATATCATTCTTCAATGATTCTTCTGCTTGCATGATCTCTGCATTCCTTTTGTTCATTGCTTCTTTCACATCCTGCAAAATATCAAGTTTACTTTTCTTTTGATGTTTGATTAATTCCTGAAGTTGTTCATTTTCATCTTTTGCTTTCTGTAATGAAGATTTAAGCTCATTTACTTGACTGTTTTTTACTTTCTCTGCTTCTTCTAACTTCTCAATCATTTGCTTCTGCTCATTTAGATGATTCTTTTGGGATACGCTTGTTTCTTTCAGAAGGTCAATATCGTCCTTACTGAGATCGCAATTTTGTTTCATTATCTCTACTTGTAGCTGTGAACATTTCTTTTCACCTTCTACGGATATTTGTTTGGTCCTGGTCTCTTTGTCCTCATAGACGACTTTCATTATGCTCCTCTCGCTTGCTAGTTATTCTCTTCCTACACATTGGACACTCCTTTCCACTTTTCTTGATAGAATCTTCAATACATTTCAAACAAAATCTGTGACAGCACTCGGGCACTATATGTGGGTCTTTGAATGGATCGAGGCAGACTGAACACTCGAAATCCTTTTCTAACTTTTCCCTTTGTACTTCTCGCTGTGCCTCCTTTTTTCGAATATTTTCTTCATCTGTTTTTTGCCTCGACTCAAGATGTTGGATTCAATCATTCTTTTCCTGAAGCTTTGATTGTAAATCCTTGCCTGCAGCCACCATACTTTCTATTTTGTTTTTGTCAGAAAGAGTACGAGCTAATTTTTCAAGGTTGTTACTTTTGGATTTTTCTTCCTCTAGCTGAGTCTCTAGATGCTTACTTGCTTCAATCAAACATTCAAGATGTTCGATTGTATTATTCTTTTCCTCTAGCTGTTTCTTTAAATGCTCATTTGCCTTCGAAACATCTTCAAGCCTTTCTCCGTCTACTTTTTGCCTCGACTCAAAATGCTGGGTTGTACTATTCTTTTCCTCTAGCTGTTTCTTTAAATGCTCATTTGCCTTCGAAACATCTTCAAGCCTTTCTCCGTCTATTTTTGCCTCGACTCAAAATGCTGGATTGTACTATTCTTTTCTTCTAGCTGTGCTGAAGCAGCCATACTTTTACTCTTGTGTTCATCAGAAAGAGTGCGAACCATAATTTCCAATGTGTTAATTCTAGTTTCCTTTTTCTGAAGCTGTGCCTCTAGAAACTTGATTCCCTTACCATCTTTAGCTTTCTCAATGTCAAATAAACACAAAAGTTCCCCAAATACTTCATCTCTTCTCAATGCTCGACGCGATGTTACCCGACATCTACACTTTGGGCATTCGTTTCGATGCTTCAAAGCTCTCTCGATGCAACCTTTACAGAATCTATGACAACATTCTGGGACTATATGTGGATCATTGAGCTTCTCTAAGCAAATCGGGCAAGAAATTTCATGTTGTACATCTGTGGTGATTGGATCTGTCCTTGGCATTTTGGCTTTGTGACCAACAGGGTGAAGGACATTGTTCTCCTTCGCTGGACAAGAAGGCGAACGCATTTCATTTTCATGATTATAGTCATCACAAGTAGGTTCATATCCATTTTGAGGGCCAGTTGTCTTTTGACGTGACGACTCCAGACTGTTGGTATTGACGATCACATTCTCCGTATTTCTCCTTGTATCCTTTTCTTGGTTGATAATATTTGACTCATCATTCTTTTGTCTGCTTGGTTCATTTGTCTTTATCTTCTTAGAACCCTCACTTAGAGTAATTTCTTCATCTCTGCTTCTCTTTGTATCTGGTCTGTTTACAATCTCCCTAACAGGTAGAGAACTTCCTTCAATACAATTCGTCGTGGTATTTCTGTCATGAGTATTATTTGATGCGTTCGTTCCCGTGTCTGTGCTAAGTGGCTTATCATTACAAGTCCCTTTCTTGCCACACGCTAACTTATGACAAACCCAATCAGATTGCTGACATGCTAAAGAACAGTAGTATGCATTATGACAGCCAGTACACTGCCTTAGATTGTCAGTCTCCTTGCAAAGTGAATTATTACAAACTCTCGACTGCAAAGCTTGTCCCCTCAATTCTTCTTCACTTAAAGATTTTCCCTTATTTGTATTGGTATCTCCTTTCAATGGCTTTGCGGTCTTCGTAGCAGCCCTAGTCTTCATTTTACTTTGGCTTGATTTGTCAGGAATTTCGTCCGTCGATACTCCCATACTTTTTGATGTATGTCCATTTTGAGGACCAGTTGTCTTTTGACGTGACAACTCCAGACTGCTGTTAATCACATTCGCCGTATTTCTCCTTGTATCCTTGTCTGGGGTGACAATATTTTGCTCATCGTTTGTCTTTATCTTCTTAGAACTCTCACTTGGAGTAATTTCTTCATCTCTGCTTCTCTTTGTATCTGGTCTGTTTACAAACTTCCTAGCCGCTAGAGAATCTCCCTCCCTACTATCCCTTTCTTGTGATTCTTTGTTCATTTCTTTGAAATATTCCTTAGCGTGAAAAGACGCTTGATTCTGGTTTTTCGTTCCTACATGGGAAGCTATCTCTACCCAACGTCCTCTATCATATTTTTCCAGACCTTCTAGAAAGAGTTGATGTTCTTTGGTAGTCCAATAGCAATCGACCCTCTTCAAATATTTTTGGCTATGACCATCAACTTGCCTTGCAGTCCTTGTTTTCACGTGATATGCGATATCTTGCCTTGATCTGCCATATTTTTCCAGAGCTTCTAAAAAGAGACGGTGTTCTATTGTTGTCCATGCTCCAGTATTCATAATCTTATCTCCTTTCAATGGTTTTTGGGTCTCTGAGGTTGCGCTAGCCTTCACTTCACTAATGACTTTGGTATTTCTGTCATGAGTATTATTTGATGCGTTCGTGCCCGTGTCTGTGCTAAGTGACTTATCATTACAAGTCTCTTTCTTGCCACACGCCCACTGATGAAAATGCCAATCAGATTGTTGACATGCTAAAGAACAATAGCATACATTATAACATCCAGAGCATTTCATTAAATTCGAAGTCTTCTTGCAAAGCTTTCTATTGCAAACGTTTTGTTTCAAATCTTGTCGCTTCAATTCCAATGTAGAACCCCTCCAAAAGTCCGAATGAAACCAAGCACCATTGCCTGGTATTTGATTGAATCCATATGAATAGAGCTCTGTTTCAAAATGACCAAAGCCATGAAAGGATCCACCGAAGTAAAGAAGTAACGCAACTCTCACAAATTTCAATGTATCGTAAATGCAAAATGTTTGACCATCAGTCTGCCATCCTATGACATAGCCTAGAGACTTGTCTTCAAGCATTCTCCTTAGAGTAAATATAAATGGTTCTTGTTTCTGAAATGAATCAAAATGACACCAAACCTCTTCAGCATTTCGCGACTTGACAAGAGCTGCGATCTTTTCCCAATCTTTTCCATATGCATAGAGACCATCTAGAAAAGTACAGTGCTCACTGTAAGACCACTGCCCTTTACTTTCAGTTATATTAACAAGAGCTGATGCTCCCCTGATATTATTAGCAATGTTCTCTGCACTTTGTTTCTTTTCTTTCGACCAAGATTTGTCAAAAGAAGTTGCACATCCGCTTCCAGACGTGCACGTCTCACTCTTCCGATCTGAAGCGTTCATTTTCTTTTGACTGCCTGACTCGACTCTTCTTGATTATCTTGAAAACTCTCTTTTGCAAAGAAGCTCAAAGTATATATGTATAATTTTGTTTAGATGATGACTGAAGTTAGATCTCAAGAAGCTCAAATTGCTCCAGTGAATATGTACTCTCATATGTTTTATGTTCTTTCGAGAAGAATGAGATGATACTCCGAGTTGTAAAACGCGAGTATCAAAATAGCTGAAATAGGCCTCTGTCATAAACTAAAAAAGATGATTTTGTCCTTCTACTGACGTCATTGGATATCAAATAGGCTATTATCCTTTTGGCCACTTTCGCCTTTCACTTCACCTCCGATTGATGACGTACCAAAGTACATACTCGTAGATTCTACATTCTACACATTCTATTACACATCAACTCTATTCTCGCATCTTCATCATCATCATACATATCATAACTAACTATCTCAGTACCTTGGCATTGATCCAATCAAAACTTTCATTCATATCAAAGCTTCTTTCAAAGCGAGTTTCACTTAGGATTAGGGTGTCCAAGCTTGAGAATCAATTATGAGATGTATTTGGACCCTCATTCTTCTTCTTACAGTTGAAACTGCAGCGTTCACGTCACCCCTTTCAATAAGAACACCTTCTATCCATGCATCAACTCGAAATAGAGGGAATCAAGAAAACAGATATGGTCAGCTATCATGTTTCCAAAATCAAAGCCATTTGAAGAAACGACAAGATGGCATGCCTTTCAACTTCAACAGTCGGTTACAAATGTCACCATCTGGAATCGATGAATTACCGATCATCTATCAATCATCGATATTCTTTGGGATCTATACACTCCTTTCCATATCTACTATACAATCTATTAAAATTATAGACTCAATATCCAAAGGAATCGGATTGGAAACGTGGCGAAATGTATTTGTAGACAAATTGCTTCCTTTATTGTTGGGAATATTATATGCAACGGCTGGTATTGGACATTTTACAAATTCGGATGCATTTTGTAGTATATATCCACCAGTTGGTACTTGGGGTATATGGTATTTATTCGGTTCTGCAGAGTTTCATGTAGCATGGACGGGTGTCGTTGAAATATTGGGAGGATCGGGACTTTTAGTAGGTGGTGTTCGATCTTTATTCAATATGGAAGATGATGATGATGGACTTGTTCTGAAATTGATCAAGCCGATCAGTGCAGTTATGCTATTCTTATTGACAGTATTGGTAACTCCTGCGAATATTTACATGTATACTCATGGAGCCGTGATGGGAGCAGATATGCCGCCATTGGATATTTCATTTCATTACATTCGCTTTGTGATTCAAGTCTTGCTTTTGAGTACGTTGTTTGTGCTTGCGAAAGATGGTTTGTTCTTTGCATGGGGCGATGAATTAGATTAAGTTGAAAGATAAGGGTAATGCAAAGGCTAGAGATTTAGAGTCCGGAATGATTCATGATAGACTCAAGAGGGACTGTAAAGGAGATTTTAGATTGTATTTATAATTATTATATTTGTGGCTCTAACATAACATAGAACGAGCAACGATCTAGAATTATTTGAAGAATCGTCATCTTTATCTTCTCACACATGTATCATTGCCACCATTAACGTCCACAAAGAAGCCAAAGCAAAGATGAGGGAATACAAGTCTTCACACAACTAAGAGCATTTCATAGGTACTAGTGAAACCCATTCAACCAATGGCGATTTGCTGGCAGGTGGATTTTGGAACGTAATCACATTGGTACCTTGAGTCAAATCCAGTTGAATAGTTCTAACTAGAGAAGAATCTCCCTTGCTACATACTTTGCCCGAACGACCAAACTTGAACTTGATACCCTTTTCTCCTCCATTGACTTTGACATGGAGGTATCTATCGGAAGGTGCCACATAGGATACATGTAATGAATACGTTCCACTGCAGTCTACATTTGTAGTGTATGTAGCGTATCCATTACCAAAAAGTCTCCTAATGAAAAAAGAGAACATGAGTTTATAAACATTCTGTAAGCCAAAATATAAGGCAGACTCATCACATTGTCATACAAAGCAGACTTACTTCAACATCTTTGTTTTAGTAGTTGGGCAATATGTAAGCTTAGCTTTTCCACCATAGACGAGACTATCAATATCTCTTTTCGTATCTTCAACCGAAGATTTCTTCCAGAACAGAGATTTGTATCCTACTTTGTTTGGACGAGGATGAGCATCATAGTCTCCAGAGGTGTAGTCATAGCTCTTCCAATCAAATTCTTTCTTAAAGTAGACCTCCACACCATTGGAAGTAAATTGGACAGGTGCCTGGACAGCTCTTCCAAATCGTAAATCCCAGTCGATAGGACTTTCATTAGGGTATCTATTGCCACTAAATAGCCAACGACCTTCTTCAATCTCGAATATCATTCGATGTTGGGATCCAAGAGACCTGATTTGAGGAGAATTCTCCTTGGGATAAAATAAAACTTCTTTTTCTGGTGCATTTGCTAGTGCCTTGATAGATGTAGCCTTTTTGTAGTATGTTTTTGATCCTTTCCACCCAGCTGTTCTCGAAGCAAAGAGATAGTAGAAATCGCCGTTCTTTACCATATGCATACCCTCTTTATTGTGCCCCCAACTGAAGGAAGTATATAGATCTTCTAACTTCTTCCAAGTCGAATCCATGCGGTAAATAAGTACTGTACGAGACGTTTTAACTCCTTTCTTATGTCTCGAAGTGATGTAATACATGTGTTGGCCATCGTGAAATACGTCACCGGCTCCAAAGTGGTAGCCTGGAAACTCTGCTGCAGCTGGATCTTCTGGTTTCGCTACACGGACAAACTTTGCATTTTCAATTGGATAGCTATCAATAGTCTCCATGAAGAATAATTTCTTGCAGAAGAGAAGGTATTTTTGGTCGTAGTCAGGATGCTGAAATAATTTGCAGTTTCCAGTTGAATCCTCGTGTTCACCAAATTCGTAAATCTTTCGAACCAGTTCCCAAGAATTGCTTCCAAGATTAGAGGACTTGTAGAGATAGATATCCCCAGTATTTAGCTAATAAGTAAAAGGATCGATTAAAACGCGATGCTCAATATTACTGCACAAGAAGAAAAGATGAGTCTTGCCCATAGACTAGGTCCTGGTGCTGGTTGATGCCCAACCCAGTAAAAGACATCTCCAATCTTGGTAATCTTTCCTCCTCTACCAATATTCAATAGATCACCATTTTGATCTTTCCATTGCACATTGTTTTTGATTGTGCTAGATGATGGATTATGAGGGTTATCAACTTGACGAAAAACAGCCTTGAGTTGTTTCATCTCAACTTTTTGTTCGTCAAAGGCAGTCTCTGTTTGATGCTGCTCGTCTCGAGTGAGTGTAGAGTTTTGACTTGCTAGTTTCACTTTAATAGAACCAACCTGTTGGATAATGATATTCATGAACACTACGGAGATAAAAGAATGGCTGAAAGCTTTCATGATTATGCAATTTTAAAGTATTGGCGACAAATAAGCAGAAATAGAATATTTAATATGAAAACATACATATTATATGATTCTAAATAAGAATACCAGTAGAGGCAGGCGTAAAAGGCGCCTTTATCAATCGTATCACTTCCTGACGATCAATCGTTTCACTTCTTTCAAACAGTATCCAATGTATGATTGTATTTATAGACTGGTATTGAAGAATTATATCCATTGTGATTGGCGTGAGAAAACGCATGAAATGTTACAAACATCAGGAAGTCTTATTCATTTTCGATAAAAGTAGATTTTGAAAATCGACAGGTCATAGGGTCATTGCACGATTTGAGAAGGGTCGTGCATATCAAATACTTTGTTCTATGTATCTCAAAGCTTAGTGAAGCTTTGAATTGGTAAATTTATAGCAGGCTGCCAGATGCATTTACATATAATATTCGACTCGAGACTCCAATCAAGTGCTTGCTCAAAACTTTTGACTCGTATGTCGTTTCTTTTTAGAGTCTGTACCGTACGTACCGTACAACTTCTACTTGAAAAGTTGCTCCGAGTGATTGCTTCGAAAACTCATAATTTTCAGAAGTGGATATGACATTTTATTTCTCCGAAATTCCGGAAACTGATTAAATCTTTTAAGATTTCTCAAACATCATGTTTGTGGAAAAAGAAGAGCATCCGTCTAATTTGTAGACAGGATAGTGACACATAGAAGATGATATGAGGACGACGATAATGAATTTATTTGACGTTGATGAAACCGATCAGGCTAGAAGATTCAGAGTTGGAAATAGAATGACTAGAAAGTTTATATCTGTAATGCATGTAAGATAACATAGAACGAAGGAACTTTATTAGTGCGATAGAACAATATCTGTCCTCCATCTAGAATCATTTGTAGAACCATCATAGATGCTTTCATACCCTTTCATTTCGCACGAAGCAGTACCATTAGTAAAATCTACAACTAAGAAGCCATCTCCTCGAGCACTGTAAATTTCGGCACTGCTATGAACGGTAGAAGCAGGTGTCATTGTTCGAATATCCTGTGGCATATGATATACTTCCTTTAATGTGTATTGATTACCATAACTATCAATATATGTTCCACCGATGGCATTTTCATTTGTTCTCCAAAAGACAGAATTGTAAGTTGCAGGTGCAGCGCAATCCGTTATTTCATATTCGGGATATTCAACAGCAAAACCTATATGTTGATCTCCAGAAATTACTAGATTTGTGCAGCCTTGAAGTATTTCCAATGCTCTTTTTCGAGCTTTTGGAGGGAATCCATTTGAGTCTTTATTTCTTTCTGTAACAGTAGTCCAAAATTCATTATTTTGTCCTCGATAGTGAGTGGCAAAGGAAATGAATGGAGTTTGCGCAAGGACAATCTTGGTTCGATCTATATTTGATTCATTTTCACACCAATCTTGAAGCCATTGCTCTTGATCCAACCCCAAAAGTGAATTTCGTTTATTCTTGAACTTTCGTGCCTCTAGAATGGCAATATCCAAATCTCCATAGATTAGATTCGTGTATTGATAATTAATTCCGTTGATCAAAGTCTTGGCAGATGCTGGATCGGGGAGATGACTAAGTGCTTGATACTCGTAGGATTGGAATAGACATGGATCAGAACCAATAAAGCCATCACCACTATTGCATTCACCATCCGTACCAGCGCCAAAAATATTGCCTAGCCCATAATCATGATCATCTAGTTGCACAATTGTAGGCAGAGATTTCGTGAGTTTATTGATGAAATAGATTGTCTCTAGAAATCCAAACGAAACTTGATGATGGAAATAATTGTGATCTCCGAGAAGAGCAATGAAATCAGGCTGACTCTTCAGTACTCCTTCAACTACTTTATTAGCATCAATAGTATCTCTAGCTCCGAGACAGCTCATAGTCGCAATTCGAGGCTTGCCAACTTGCAAAGGTATTAGTCCCTTGTATTCATACACAAGATCTGCACTTTTTGGGCTTGAAGAATACTTGACTTTGTATTTGTAGCTTTCTTCCATTGGTAAATCATTTAGACGAAAGGTACACATCCATCTTTGTTCAAGGTTGAGAATGTTCAAGTAAGGTTTTGAATGTTATATAAATACAGGAAACGGAAAGGTCATGACTTACATGAATGGTAAAATATCACATTCATCTACATATATCTGTTCTGATTCTTCTCCTTCTACTTTAATCTGAACCCTTGTCAACTCATTTGGGTACAAAGGCGGAAAGAATACACTCATCTTTAGCACAGATTCTGAAAATGTATAGAGTACGCCAGCAATAGCCGTCGTATCATTCACAATAGGTTCAAAAGGCTTGCGAGTGAGGAACCAATCATATCTTCCAGTTTTTGGACCTGGTTTGTATTCCAGCAGCTTTGGTTGTTCTACCCAAGACCAATTATATTTCACTAATGTTTCTCTATAATCTTCTTCTATGTTTTCCATGTAACACTTGTGAAGATCCTTGACAACAGAACAGTCTAAACCTGCATAGATTGGAGCATTTTCACTATCGCTACACCTAGCCCAGAGCTTTCTGCATGTTTTGTGTAAAGGTTTTATCTTTGCACATTCAGAACACATGGTACTATGTTCGCATACATCTGATGCAATATATTTCCTTTGGGAACAACGGTATGAGCATGTAGAGCACAATTTACAGGTTTGCTTGCATTGATCTGAAATGCGAACTTCATCTATAACTCTTGGGCAATACACAGTTTGCTTTCTCTTTTGTCGTTTCTTGTTTCCTTTCTTCAGCCAGTCACATGTTCTCAAGTTATCACCGTAAGATATGAATTCAAAGGAGGTAGAATCTTCACAGGTTTCGTCTTCTTGCAAAAGCCTTTGAAGTTCATTTCTACAATCTTCTTCATTCCTGTCTGAAAATGGAGACGATCTCCATTTGGACAAGAATAATTCATTCCTTGGAATTTGTTCTGTGTATCTTGAAATGCGTTCATTGTTGCGCCTAGTACCTACATTAGCGTCGACAGAGATTCTTAAAAGTATAGCTAAAAGAACAAAAGCTTTCATTTCCATCTTTTGCATTTCAAGATAATTTTATATGAAGCTACTTTCCTCGTTATCTTTTGATTAGGCTACTAAGTACACCCCTGAAGTGTCATGGCCAGAGTTGGTGTTCCGTTCCTGCGTCGATACAACGTATTCTTTTCTCAGTGATTATAATAGTGACTAAATGGGTGGAGGTGTGGAGGTGCCGTAAATACACGAGATTATGTTTAGTACCCGTGGCCCCCCCCTGAGCGCCCCCCTTAGATAAGATTTTTCTAATGGGTAGAGCTGCTCGCCCTGGGTGGGATGGCGGGATTTTTTAATCTATATTCAATGTTTGAATTTAAATTTTTGAAGCCAATCTCGCATAGCGCCTATCATAATACTGGTTTTCCAAAAAGAATGAGTTGTCTTGTTGGTGCTGTTGAGTCAAGTCAAGTTTTGCTTTCTTTTCCTTTCTCCTCTTCCTTTTCCCCTTCCTCTTTCTATCTCCTTTGTCATTCACACCTCTCTACGAACTTAATAGTAATAATTTGATCGTGCCAAACAATTGTATCAATACAAATGATCATATAGATCATTCACTGTTTGGACGATAGTGAAGAACATGACTAAACAAGTCGCCTACTTTTGTTCCTTCGGATATTCCAAACGTCATTGTAACTTCCAAGTTAATAATCACCAAAACAAGGAATGACTATCTATAGGAGGTTTGATCCTATTTAAGGATGAACATTCCAGATCTCATTTTAACTTCCATACCAATAATCAAACTAACAGTAATTTGGTATTCCTTTTCATTGTCTTGTCGTATGCAAACCTCGAAGATTAGAATTAAAATAATAGATTATCCGGAACTTCGGAGAAATGAATGGCCCGTCGTTCAAAAAACAGGATTCTCATTTGTTCTCATTCCGAATTAATCTTAAATTTGATACGATCAACTGATACGATTGATAATAACATGGAAAAGGGTACCATAGTAGCTATCGGAATAATATTTGTGGTTCAGAATCTGAAACTTGGTGTTCATTCTTCCTCTTTTGTGTTTGAATCTTACATACCAAACGTATCATCACATTATAAAAGTAAGAAGTTCTATAGAAATATTGGGAGGATCGAAACTTGTACTTAGTTGTGTTCGATCTATATTCAACATGCTGGAAGATGATGACGATTGACTTGACTTTTAGTAGGTGGTGTTCGATCTTTATTCAATATGGAAGATGATGACGATGGACTTGTTTTGAAATTGATCAAGCCGATCAGTGCAGTTATGCTATTCTTATTGACGGTATTTGTGACTCATGCGAATATTTACATACTCATTGAGCTGTAATGGGAGCAGATATGCCGCTATTGGATGTTTCATTTCATTATACTCGCTTTGTTATTCAAGTCTTGCTTTTGAGTACGTTGTTTGTGCTTGCGAAAGATGATTTGTTCTTTGCATGGGGCGATGAATTAGATTAGGGAGGGGAATACACAAAAGAATGGAAAATATAGGATTGTAAATAGAATGAATGCATCAGACGTACAAGAGGAAATGTAGCAGAATTTTAATTGAAACTTGAAGTATTTATATCTACCATATATTTCATAATTCTCTTTTTTTCTATGGTATGCGCTACTGATAGTTGCATCCTTTTCGCTTTCCCTTTGTACATATGCTCAATTAATTCAATACTCGTAATTCAATTTCATACGTGGTAGACTCGACTCGACTCGACTCGACTCTGTTAGTACAACATCATGATCGTCAAGTCCCATCTTACATATATATAGTTTCCCGCCAAATCTATTCCTACGAATCCTGTCACAAATTCAAATAGGAATAGAATGGACTGACTCGACTGAATTTTTCTAGTTACTTTTGGTCATCTTTTTTTTATAAATGAATATAACAGCAATCTGTATCTAACAAAACTATCGCAAGATGAGAGTCCAGACAGAAGAATGGCGGAGGTTCATTCCCAGAATGAGAATGTACAAAGGCAAGATGACACTCTTCTATAATGGAGAGATACTTTGCAAAATGGAAGATGGGATGGTAATCCTCTAATCTACAATGAAGAAGATCGACAGAAATGGGAAGTCATCGTATTTCTACCTGGGGTTAAAATCATTCCCAAATGGAATTTCTATTACTGTAGGAATGTCAAGGCAGTCATCATGAGTGATACAGTTGAAAGAATTGAAAAGGGTGCTTTCACTGGTTGCGGGAGTCTTGAATATATCAAATTTTCAAGAAATCTTCAACGCATCGAACGAGAAGCATTTCTTAGCTGTAGATCTTTGACTTCAGTCGTCATTCCTCCATCCTGCAAAGAGATTGGCAAATCTGCATTTGAAGATTGTCACGAGCTAATCATCTTGAGTGTTCCTGAAGATACGCAACTTGGAGAATATATGATTGTTAACACGGCATTGATAATTGCATCGCCATTTGAAACAAATGAGTATGGTCGTTATGAGAACAACGAGGAAGTCAATAACTGGATTAAATACAGGCTCAATGAGTATCCACTCCATAAAGTCCGAACTCCTGATCTATATTTCTATAAAGACAGTGATTGGTATCAAAAAGATGACTGCAGCTTAACGCCTATCGATTATTTCATTGCCAACTTCGGCACAGAGCATGTTTGGAATTTACCTCAATATGCGCAGTACTTAATTAAGAATAAAAAGCTGCATGAACTCAAGAAATTGAGCACAGAGAAAATTATAGAAAGTCAGCTTGCGTGGCAGCAAAAACAAATAACTTCTCTCCAGTCACAAATAATTGAGCAGCAAAAACAAATAACTACCCTCCAGTCTCAAATTACAGAACAAAACAATGAGATCACTTCATTCCAAAAAGACAGATACCATTTCATGTCTGTCAAATTATTAGAGGACGAGATCAAGTGCTTAATTCGTTTCAATAAGTTCTCCACAGACATTGCTTCCAATGATCATGACATAAGAAAATTTCTCCCCGTGCTTAGTCAAAAATGTCATCACTACGTCTGCCAAGGATGCATGATAAAGACGCAGCAGGCTACTGCAGAAAATGCCCCTCGTGTTCCGAAATGGCTCAAGTGCATGTTCTGTCAACGAAAGACTGCATTTTGTCCGGAAAACCCGTTCTACCACACAAAGCTTATACAATTGCTAGAACGTGCTCGTAGATGTCACCCGACCGATGTGAAAGTTAAAGTGGAAATCGAAGATACTAGTTTGACTTCTAATATGGAAAGACCATCCAAGCGTCCAAAAAGACCAAATATTGTTGATGAAGAGGAGAGTAGAAGCAAGAATTTGAATTGATCTTATCCATGCAGATGATACACTCAAGCGAGTACACTAATCTTTTCCAAGAATAATAATGTATTAACAAATGTCACATGTTATATTCCAATTATATTAATATTGTTATGGCAGTCCTATCCTTTGATCCTAGATCCCGATTAACTGATTAACTGATTAACTGTATAACGCTTATTTATTTATTATCAATCGTAAAAAGTGAAATTGTATTCAAAAATTCAAAATATGATTCTACGACAAAATAACCTTGTTTGACACGAATTTCGCGCCTTTTTAGCCGTTTTCATGACCGTTTGTTGCAAAGATATTTTGCTTTGATGTGTGGAAACATACACCTAATATTACCATAGTCTAGTTCACCTCATAAGCGAACGAAACCTATAAAGATGCGTTTCAACAAGACTAGCATCTTGTCACTTCTGCTCGCCTCCTTTGCTTCGGCAGAAGTACAAGTTGGAGCAGATGAAAAGCATGCAGCATCACTCATTAGTTGGCTCAAGGCAAAGAATGGCTTTTTCCATTCCAGTCTTGAAATGAGAAGACTTGATCCAGACGATCCAACCAGTTTCTTTGGTATGTTTGCCAAGGATGACATCAAAGAAGGATCTCTTATGCTTCGTATCCCTACGGATGTTATCATTAATAGTAGAGAAGAGAACCCGTAAGTAGCTACTACCTATGCTTCGTTTACTTACTATGCCTTGTTGATACCTTTATAGATTCTAACGTAGTCCTTTGCATTTATAGAGAATTGACTCCAATGGTATGTCCACTGGTCTTTAGCCTCCTTGATGAAATCAGATTAAAAGATGAATCAGACTACGCACCCTACATCAATTATCTCCTTGAAACACAGCCACCTGGTCAGCTCGCATCGGCGTGGTCAAATGCAGGCAAAGAATTACTACTTAAAGCATTGGGGGATTATAACTTTTCAGTTGATCGTTCTATGCGTCATTTGAAAAAATATGGAAATTTAGGATTGGCAAATGAATTACCACCAATGGATCCTATTGGATGGATTGAACATGAATTTTACAATGATTGTAAAGGAACTAGCGACCCATTGGCAGAATATGCTGCTCTACTTGTGATTCAACGTGCATGGGATGATATTTTAATTCCTGTATATGATATGATGAGTCATCGTAATCCACCGTATTTGAATACAAAAAGTGATGAATCGGGTGTTCATAGTGGTTTGCCAGTGAGAGTTGCGGCAAGTCGTGATATTAAAAAGGGTGAACAGATTTATACAACCTACAACATGTGTGAAGATTGTGGTGCGAGGAGAGAAGTGTATGGATCTCCTGAAATCTTTCGTGATTATGGTTTTGTCGAACAATATCCACGGACTTGGATCTTTAATGATATCAATGTTGGTTTTCGTGTAGATGAACATTCGGAAAAGACTCTGGATGGTGAAACTATGTTTGCTGTGACGGAATGGATCACTGGTGAGCCAAATGATGAAGATATCGAGGATCTTGAAAATAAACTTGTGGAAATTCGAGAAAATAAAGAGATTCTTGATGATAGAGATGCATTCTCAGATGTGCCTGAGAAGGAATGGGATATGATTCAAGAGTATATGGATGCTATGGAAGAAGGTGTCGAGATTGCTCTTAAGTGGATAGAAAGCTCAAAGGCTAGTGATTCATGTGTTGAAAATGGTACATGCGTTGTTTCGAAAGATCGCTACACAGACCTTGATCAGCCATATGAGACAGAACTAGAGGAATATTATTCTGCCGCAACATGTGATATCACTCAACAATTTCGTGTATTTGATGATGGTACTTATGAAGAAATCGACTCATTCAAATCTCAATATCAGCAGATCAACTTTTTATACAATGCAGAAACTAGAGATACATGCATGGACTTGGATGATACGGTTCAAATCTGTGATGCATATCGTCCGCATTATCATGAGTATGCAGTCCATCAAACAGCAAGATTTATGCCGAAGGGGAGCATCAAGCGTGTTTTATTCGTTGGTGGAGGAGACTCGATGCTTCTTCACGAAACACTCAAGTATGATTCACTTGAACTTGTAGTTGGGTTGGAACTTGATCAAAAAGTCGTACGTGGTTGCTTCAAGCACTTTGGAACTCAGCCTCACTTTCACGATAGTCGTGTGGAATGGTGGTTTGGAGATGCTGCCAAGTCGTTGTTGATGCTTCCGAAAGAGTACTTTGGTAGTTTTGATCTCGTTCTCGTAGATCTAAGTGAAACAGTAATGTCCTTCAAAGTAACAGACGAGCTCGATGTATTGGACTCTTTGACTCTTTTGGTCAAGCCAGATGGAATCTTTGTGAAGAACGAGGTCTACTTTTCAAAGTTCAAGAATATGTTTCCTTACACTGCTCAAGTACACTGGTATGATAATCCAATCATTTGTTCACAGGTTATGGTGATGGGATCAAGAACCATTGATTTTATGAAACCAACCTTGACCAATCACGAGACTGATAACCTTGTCGTTCGGGAGCTTGATGATATCGGGGACAATTTCGAGTTGTATCATGACTATGCCTTCAATGCTACTAGTCATCATTTATGCGACGATTTCGCGGACAAGGAAGCTGATAGCACTCAGAATCGTAGTCCGGGTGTTCTCATGGTCGTAGAAGTTGAAAATGTAGAAGGTGATATCAAGGCTGAATCTCTACAGAAAAAGATGGCTGAGAGTCTTAGTGGAGCTGGCTTCAAAGTGGAGCCTACAGCTTACATTGTAGAAGATGGTTCCAACAGCATCATTACTATTATGATGGCAGAGGGATATGTCGTTGCTAGATCTATGACAGATCTGCATTATGTAGGACTCGATATTCACCTATGGAGCTCGATGGATAAGCAGGAGGAAGCGAAAGCTGTGCTGATAACAGCAGTGGGAGGAAGCATTGATTCAGTTTCAATATATCGAATCATTGCTGGTGGAATGTTTGGAATTAATTCTTGGCAGAAAGACGAGGCACTTCGGGGGCCTCAGTTCAAAGAATTATGTCAAGCAGTAAAGGATACAACTCCAGTGGTGGAAACTCACGAAGGGGATGTGAGCAAAGATGATATTAAGATCGCTCTCGAACAATCACTCAAAACATCAGAAGCGCAGCACAAAAAGGTTGCAATTCTATCAAGTAATGTTGGATCCATTGTTTCAAAGGCGTATGTAGATATGATTCAGTCTTTTGATTCAGTGAAGGAAGTTGTAGAGATTAATTGTCCAGCTATGGCACAATACAATGAGTTCTCTGAGACGGCATCTGAAACTCTCACCTCATGTGAAAAGCACTTGTACGATACTTTCAAAAAGACTGCAGCAGACGGACTTGTGAATGCGATCGTCATTGACCCAACTGCAGACAAGACTACAGCATCTATTTTGTTGAAACTATTCTCCGCTAGACGTAAGAACTTTCTATATGAGACACTTGCAACTGATTCCTTGATTATTTCTACGCAGTTTGATAAGGATGATGAAAGTTGGAAGAAACACCTTCTCTTATTATTCCTTGATGAAGTCTTTGTGGATGCTCCATGTTCCTTTTTGGAAGTTTCGTTCGTGAATTCCATTTCAGATGGGGAATTCAGTGTACTCATGACAAATGATGGAGGGGATCACTTTATTGATAATTTGAATAGTACGGTAGCAGAGCTCAATGCTCTTGAGGGTGATCTTACTGCTAGCGTCAAAGTAATCAATGGAGGGGAATGGTTGTTTCAAGAGAACTTCAAGCCATCCAGATCTTATTTACCTAGTGATTACGATCAAACAGCTCCACTTGCACAATGGAAAACTCAAAATCCTACTGGACTTCAACTCATCCTGCAGCTGGAGTCTACTCAAGAGGCGAAGAAAGTTAAAGTTACCAGCGATCTTTTGAAGCAAGCGGTAACAACTGCAATAAACGACATGGCGTTGAAGGGAGTGCATGGCATTCAAACCTTTGAATCCTTTGGAGATGGAGTTGTCATGAGCACTGCTTGGAATGGAGGATCGTTAATTGTGCTTTGGGATGGTCGATCTCACATTGATGTGAATCTATTCACCTTCGTCGAAGATGTACACGTTGGAAATACATTCGAACGTGCTTTTATGCGAGTTCTTCCAAGTTTCCAAACAATGCTTCGTGATGAGCAGCCACGTGGAACAGGTAATGTTGTTGCATACAAGAGGGATTTGAAGGACAATGCTGTTCCGCATTGGGCTTGAATTAGACATGGATATATTAGTTTAAACTAATAGAAGACTCAATTCAAAGACGTTTAAATGACGACAACATACATATATGAAGTTTTAACTGAGTATGCAATAATGTTCAATAGGTATTATATAATTATGTTTGAACTATTTTCATGTCCATGTCTGTACACACCTTTCTCTTCTACTTTAGACCGTCTCGCCCATCATTTCTACAATGTATTTATTGATAATTTCCTTCTGATCGACTTGAGCAAAAGGATTGGCTTCTAGATACTGCGATGGCGTGATATCAATTCTATTTGGCACCTTGAATGCTTGAAGACCATTCCTTCTCACAATTTGATAGATGATGACGAAAAGAGGATTGAAAGAGCAACAAGCACGATGAAGAGCATATTCTTGACTCGCGTTGATGTCGCGGACCCATGCATTTACTTGGTCAATGTTTCTATAGTGACCAAGTCTATCAACCTCGAATGGTGATACTTCGAACAATTCTGTCTTTACGAATACATTCCTACCAATACGAGTATTTGGAGGGACACTGAAGATGATCAACTCGTTACAACCTCTAAATGCTCCAATGCCAATCTCTCTACATCTTGGCGGAATGAAGATTGAAGTCAAAGATTTGCAGTCGTAGAATGCGCTCCTTCCAATGTATTCGAGATCTGTTGAAAGGTTTACAAACAAGAGACTGTAACAACAATAGAAAGCATACATTTTGATCGTTCTCACTGTATCAGGCATGATGACAACCTCGACATTCTTACAAAAACGAAAAGTCCATTCAGGAATGATTTCAACGCCCGGCAATACGATGATGCATTGCCAAGTTTCTCGTTCTTCTTTATTGTAGATAAGCCACTCTCTGGCAGCTACATCCCTCAGTATCTCTCCATTGTAAAAGAGAGTCCTCTTCCCATTGTACATCCGGACTCCCGGTCCCTCCTTCACAATCTCTGCCCATTCTTGCTCAGTAGGGTAGCGTGAGATCCTCATCTGTTGTTGCTTAGTGTAGCTCTATAGATAATGATGCTGCATCATCCTGAAGATGTGTTTAGTTGAGATAAGCGAGGTTGAGATGACATGAGATCTTTCATGTTTCATGTTTGGTGAGAACAATGACGTTGCATAAAATGGAGGTAGGTGTCATAGATGGCTAAATTATCCTAGTATTAATGCTCCACGTCATTGGATTTTGTGCGATCTCTGAACGAACGAAAGCAACAACGAAGAATAGAAGATCTTATCGTCTCAATGCATATGTGAGTTAAACTCTTCATTAGTCTAGTGCTGCTATACTTATCTAACATCACTAAGCACACCTCAATACTTTTCCTATCTATAGTTGAGTGCACAACATCGTTCTCTTTTCCTATAGTTCTGCTCTAAACTAGAAATGAGAATTCAGACGGAGGAATGACGGCGATTCATTCCAGGAGTGCGAATGTACAAAGGAAAGAAGACTCTCTTTTACAATGGAGAGAAACTCTATGAATGGGATGAAGATTGGGATGGTCGACCTTTAATCTACGATAAAGAAGAGAGACGATCTTGGCAAGTCATCATTGTATTGCCAGGAGTTAGAGTGATTCCTTACATAACTTTCTATCGATGTGAGAATGTCGAGGTTGTCATCATGCCTGATACTGTGAGAAGAATTGAAGATAAAGTTTTCTATGGTTGCGACAGTCTTGTATTCATCCGACTCTCAAGAAATCTCGAATTCATTGGATGGAAGGCATTCTGGTACTGTTCTTCTCTGACTTCAATCTTTATTCCGCCATCTTGTAGAGAGATTGAAAGGAGTGCATTTCATGGCTGTGAAAAGTTGATCATTTGTAATGTCCCCGAAGAAACTCAAGTTGGTAGAGAAGTTTTTAATGGCACGGCATTGATCAAGAAATCTTCTATTGACTCTGATCAAAACAATCAATATGACTCCACTTATGAGGAGGAAGTTGTTCGATGGGTCAAGTCCATCAACCATGAAGAGGAATACGATCTCCATCGGGCGTGCACTTCCTTTAATCTTATACCAGAAATTATCCATGCACTCGTAAAGCGAAAAGGTATCAAAGCAATGAAAATGCCAACCGTAATCGGTATCACGCCTTCACAATATCTGGATGCAAATCCGTTTACTGATATTTCGGAGAAGGAGATTTTGAATAGATACATTTTAGATATGACGGGAGAAGTAATCTAAGATAAGGTAATCATATAAATTTCAAGCAAGTTGAAGCTGCTTGTGTAATGTAAATAGATATCAATATCATGATGTACAGCTTGGTTTTGATTCTTGTATGATCTCTTGGCAATAACAATAGAAAAAGCCTCGAACTAATTATTGTACTGTAGCTATTTTCTATACCTTAACATCGTTGAATAAATTTCATTTGTTGTATGTGAGAGAAACTTCAAGGACAATGCTGTTCTTCATTAGGTCTAAACTTAATATAGATAAAAATAGCTTACATTTTAAAAAAATATTCAATTCAAGGATGCTGCAATGTCGACGATATGAGAAGAAGCAGACATGGTTGAAAGTATAGAAACTAAGTATACAAACCAAAGTAAAGTGCGAAATAATATTCAATATTATAGAATTACGCTTGAACTACTAAGATCATGCCCATAATACACGTGTTTCTCTTCTATCTTTAGATGGTCTCACCCATCATTTCAAGAATGTATCGATTGACGATGTTCTTCTGATCGACTTCAGCAAAAGGATTAGACTCTAAATATTGAAATGGAGTGATACCAATTGAATTCTTCGTACGAAGAGCTTTTAACCCTTGACGTTTCAAAACTTGGACAATGATTTCAGGAAGTGGGTTGAAGGAAGAAAATGCCCGATGGAGAGAATATTCTTGGCCGATATTGATATTGCCATTGCGAAGCCATGTATTCAATGCGTCATTTCTTTCTCGAGAAGGAAATTGACCATCTTCTTTAAATGGTGATACATTTTTGAGAGCCGTCTCGTGAATCACACTGCGTCCTAGTCGAGTGTGTTGAGGGACACTGAAGGTGATCAATCTCTTACATTTCCAAAATGCTTCAAAATCAATCTCTACACAG
Organism: Chaetoceros tenuissimus; assembly: GCA_021927905.1. Taxonomy (NCBI): domain Eukaryota; phylum Bacillariophyta; class Thalassiosirophyceae; order Chaetocerotales; family Chaetocerotaceae; genus Chaetoceros; species Chaetoceros tenuissimus. The sequence continues at coordinate 658,221 of BLLK01000075.1, forward strand.
GACTGCGGGATAAAGATTGAAGTAAGAGATTCGCATCTAGCAAAAGCCACCAATCCAATGTATTCGAGATTTCTCGAGAGTCTGATGAATACAAGTTCAGGACAATGATGGAAAGCATGATGTTCAACTCTTCGTACAGTATCGGCCATGATGACTACCTTAGCAACAATACAATGAGATAAAGTCCAATCAGGAATCACTTCCACTCCTGGTAATATGATGATGACTTCCCACTTCAATCTTTCTGCATAGTCATAGATGAGAAACTCTCTGGCAGCTACATCTCTCAGTATCTCTCCATTGTAGAATAAAGTTCTTAGTCCGTTGTACATCCTCACTCCTGGTCCCAACGCTACAATCTCTGCCCATTCTTGCTCAGTAGGGTAGCGTGTGTGCCTCATCTCCTTTGTAGTACTTGTACTTATATGCTTGCTTGTGTACGATAATGCATCACCTAAAGACGATGTTCATGTTGTGTTTGATGATTGATAAGAGATTCAAAAAGGGTTTGCCAATCAAAAGATGAAGGTGTCAATAGCTGGCTAAATTATCATGCTGCCACTAATGCAGCAGTCATTGGATTTTGCTCATCTCAACGGAACGAAAGACGAAAGCAAAACACAACGACTTCTACGTATCTTACTTATCGTCTCTACATGCATGTGTGACTAAACTCTTCTTTAGTCTGTGCTGCTATACTTGTCCATCACAGTAAGCACGCCTCACTGCTTTTTCTATCTAGTTAAGTGCACAACGTCGTTCTTTTCCTAGTTCTGCTCTAAACTAGAAATGAGGGTCGTTCAGACGGAGGAGTGGAGGCGATTCATACCTGGGATACGAATGTACAAAGGCAAGATGACCTACTTTTACAACGGGGAAATACTATGGGATGTTTTAAATGGAGATCATCTTATCTACAACTGGGAAGAAAGACAATCTTGGGAGGTCATCATTATTCTTCCAGGAGTTGAAGTGATTCCGGAAGATACTTTCAATGAATGTGAGAATGTCAAAACAGTCATCATGGCTGATACAGTCAATAGAATCGAAGAACTTGCATTTGATTTATGCGAAAGTCTTGTATTCATCGGACTCTCTAGAAATCTGAAATATATTGGAGATTATGCATTTCAAAACTGTTCTTCTCTTCCTACAATCTTCATTCCACCATCGTGTAGAGAAGTTTGGTAATTGGGCATTCTTTGGCTGTGATGAGCTAATCATTTGTTGTGTACCTGAAAACACTCTTCTTTATAGAAATGTTTTTCAAAGGACAGCATTGATCAAGAAATCTCCAATTGATACTGATCAAAACAATCAATATGACTCCGCTTATGAGGAGGAAGTTGTTCGATGGGTCAAGTCCATCAATAATGAGGAGGAATATGCTCTCCATTGGGCCTGCACTTCTTTCAATCCTTTGTCTGAGAATAGTAAAGCGAAAAGGTATCAAAGCCATGAAAACGCAATCGGTATCACGCCTTCGCAATATCTGGCTGCAAATCCGTTTGCTGATATTTCGGAGAAGGAGATTGTCAATAGGTACATTTTAGATATGATGGGGGAAGTTTTTTAGATGAGTTAATCATATAAATTTCAAACAAGTTGAAGCTGTTTATGTTATGTAATTAGACATCAATAGCATCATGTGCAGCTTGGTTTTTATTGTCGTACAATCTCTTGGCAATTGCAATAGAAACAAGCCTCGAACTAATTGTGATATAGCTATCCTCTATATCGATTGAATAGATTCGTTGCATACAAGAGAAGCTTGGATTGCAATGCTGTTCCGTATAGGATTTAAGACCAATATAGATATATTGCTTATCTATTCAATTCAAGGACGCTACAAAATTAATTTCAGGTCCAAACATACCCCTACAGATAAGAAAGAGATGCGGGCAGCATAGAAGTAAAGAAACTAAGTATTCAAACTAAAGTAAAGTGTGAGATAATATATTCAATACTACATAATTATGGTGAGCATTAGTTCCCAGTATTGATCAAGTTCATTTTCTCCAAGATATATCTGTTGATGAGGGTCTGCGCTTCAAAATCAACATAAGGATTCGCCGCCAAGTATTGATATGGAGATACACCTATATTATTTAGGTTCTTCATGACTTCCAGTCCATTGTCTTTGACGAATGCATAAACTTGCTCGAAATCAGGATAGTCAGAACAGCAAAGACGATGTAGAGAATAGTCTTCAGAATCACGATTGATGTCTTTAATCCATGCCTTGACTTCATCCCATTGTCTGAAATCCCTGTCTTGTGCATGTACAAATGGAGAAGCGTGGATCAATGCAGTGTCTAGCAGAACGCTGCCACCAAGGAATTGAGTGTGTTGAGGGACATCAAAGATGATCAACTTTTTACAACCCCAAAATGCACCAAAATCAATCTCTCGACATGATGGCGGAATAAAGATTGAAGTCAGAGATTCACACTTTACAAATGCACTCTGCCCAATGTATTCAAGATTTCTTGAAAGAGTGATGAATTCAAGACTGATGCAACGATGGAAAGCCCAATCTTCAATCCTTCTCACAGAATCAGTCATGATGACAGTCTTCGCATTGATACAGGCACAGAAAGTCCATTTAGGAATCACTTCTACTCCAGGCAGTACAATGATGACTTCCAAAGGCGAGCTCTTTGTAATATACAGTTCCTGTCCGTTCCAAAAGAGAGTCTTCTTGCCTTTGTACATTCGCACTCCCGGTCCTTGCCGAGTAAATTCCTCCCATTCTTGCTCGGGGGGGTAGAGTGAGAGCCTCATCTCTTGTTGCTTGGTGCTTAGTGTAGCTTGAATGGATAATGATGTATCATCTAAAGATGGGTTGATGTTATTAGTGTTGATGTATATCGTAGTAGGTTGATGTGTCAAAATTGACCGTTGGTAAAAGAAAAGGATCTGCCTATCATGAGATGACAGATGTCATAGCTGGCTAAATTATCTTGCTGCTACTTCTGCAACGGCAACAGTCATTGGATTTTGCTCTTCCCAGAGAAACGACGAGAAACGGAACGAAAGCAACAACGAAGAATAATAGATATCTTATGTCAACTCTTCATTAGTCTAGTGCTGCTATACTTGTCCTCACAGTAGGCACGCCTCACTACTTTTTCTATCTAATTGAGTGCACAACATCGCTCTTTTCCTAGTTCTGCTCTAAACTAGAAATGAGGGTTCAGACGGAGGAGTGGCGACGGTTCATCCCTGGAGTCCGAATGTACAAAGGCAAGAAGACTCTCTTTTACAATGGAGAGAATCTCTGGGAAAGAAATGGAGATGATTTGAACGGTCGACCTTTAATCTATGATGAAGAAGAGAGAGAAAAGTGGGAGGTCATTATTGTTCTTCCCGGAGTTGAAGTGATTCCTGAATGCACTTTCCATTGGTGTACGACTATTGAGAGAGTCATCATGGCTGATACAGTCAAGAGAATTGAAGATAATGCTTTCTGTCATTGCTATCGTCTAGTGTTTGTCAAACTTTCAAGAAATCTTGAGTTCATTGGAAGGTGGGCATTTGAAGACTGTGTATCTTTGACTTCAATCTTTATTCCGCCATCCTGTCAAGAGATTGGTACTTGGGCATTTGATAGCTGTAAAAAGTTGATCATTTGTAATGTACCTGAATACACTCGACTTGGTAGATATGTATTTCAAAATACTGCATTGATGAAGAAATCATCTATTGATTTTCATGAAAATGGTGACTATGACTATGAGAATGAAGAGGAAGCAGTTCGATGGGTCAAGTCCATCAACATTGCAGAGGAATTTGCTCTCCATCGGGCGTGTACTTCTTTTAATCTTTTGACTGAAATCATTCATCCACTAGTACAATGTCAAGGTATCAAAGCAATGAGGATGCCAAATGCAATCGGTATCACGCCATCACAATATCTAGCTGCAAATCCGTTTGCTGATATTTCGGAGAAGGAGATTGTCAATAGATATATTTTAGATATGATGGGAGAAGTTTTTTAGATGAGTTAATCATATAAATTACAAACATGATGAAGCTATTGTGTAAAGTAAATAGATTTCTCTACGCTTTCTCTATATGCTCAAAGAAATGGGATACGTAGAATCAATAAATTCTGTACTCGACAAGATCTCCATGTTTTCTTCATTTTTCTTAGGCATGGAGTACCATGATCCCGCATTTTCACAAAGCCAACCTACCACGTTGTTCTTTTGCCGAGGCAATTCTCTTGTCAGTCCATATCGCATCCAGCGTACATTCCGCAAAATAACTCCATTGAAGCGAGGGTCAGGTGTACGGTTCAACAATTTCGTGGCTGGTAATCCCATTTCTCTGCAGGCTTCGGGACTCTTGATAAGTAGTGTAGAATCTTCTACAACTCCAAAGAATACTTTTTTGAGTCCCTTTTTACCACCGACCATCAATGCAATGATATCATCAGCTTTCATTCCTTCATCTATAATTCCGCAGAATTTACGATATATATTCACGGCTCCTGTGTAATTACCCGAACTATGCTCTGGAGCAAAGAATACTGAATTCTTTGCATGTTCTTTCAATTCCTCCTCCGGACGGCTAAGGAATGCAATAGCATCAAGCACAGATTGATTTTGATCCTTATCCGATCTCTCAACAATATCAACAGGAACAAGCCTGGAACTGGTTGCTATATACTTATTCTTGATATCCCAATAAGAAATAGACTCACCATGCGTGTCACTCTTTGGATAAAAATCTGATAGCTCTTTTTTCATTTGCCGAATTCGTACCAACTTTCGTTTCTCCTTTGTTGTAAACAAAGCCTTCCATTTTTTATCAGCATTCTTACATCTTTTGCGAGGTAAGTCTTTGAATAAATTAATGAGATTCTGTTGGATCTCCACATCACGTTGATAATCTGCATCTTGATCTTCTTCATCTCCTTCATTAGACATTTCTTCATTGCCTTGTATAGATTGGTCAGATATATCTTTCACATGGACATCTTCTACATTGCCTTCATTGTTTCGATTCCGTCTTGGTGATCTTCTAAGCACTGGTTTCATTGCATAATTCTCGGGCAAGTCTGTGCCATCATTTATTTCATCGGCATCAGTTTCGGGTTTTGATGGGACAAGATCAGGTAGAGCTTCATTCGATGTATCTGAATCATATATACCACTAGAGCCATGCTCATTATTGGAATCATCTTCTTCATCAGCATCACTTTTACATTTAGGATGTGATGAGACGAGGTCAGGGAGAGATTCAGACGATAATTCCTTCTTCATAGTATCCCTCTTTTTATGTATAGTTTCTGCTCCACAACGTTCAGCAGATGATGATTCCATTTCATCTTCTTGCTTGACTTCCGAAGAATTAATATCCGCTTGGACATCTTTCAAAAGTGTGATTTCATCATTTGTTAGTTTCATCATTTGAGAAAGTGCACTCTCCCAAGGAGAAACTATATTTGCTTTCTGCTGCTTTGCAGCTACAGTATTAGATTTCTCGCTATCCTTTTCATCACCAGTTTCGGTAAGGTCTATAACATCTCTCTCAAGGTTGTCAAAACTAGATGACGATACTTTACTCTCTCCATACTGATTCTCTTCAAGTTTTGTGATGTCTTTCTCTGCATCTCCATTTGAATAGTCACAAATTTCATCTGAACTAGAACTGTTTGTCTCTACTACCATAGATTTACTTTGCTCTTCTACATCTTTTGTGTTTGGAATACGATCACATCTATTTCTATTAATCTTTTTCTGAATCTTTTTCTCCGGCGTGACTACTGTTGTTCGTTTTCTTTTTGAAAGGGTGGCACTAGTAGAAGCGGGGGCATTTGAAGAATTCATTGTAATAAAACCTCTAATAGCTAATATTTGGAGAAATTCATATACAAATAGATATAGATGAAGATATACAATTGGAAAACTGTGGTTCACAGCATAGAAAAGAGTAGCAGCTTTCAGAACATGAGAATGTCAATGACGTTTTGACGAAAAATGAGATCGAAAATAGCTGGAGTCGACACGTCAATTAGTCAAGATATGATACAATGACTTCCTGTTTTTAAATAAAAGATAGAAAACACCAAATGACAAATGAACCCCATTAAAGATGAAATTATTATAAAGCTGATAGAGGGAGAAAAGAATTCATTTCAATAAAATTGTTACTACACGCATCATCTATTTACACTATATAATACTAGTTATGGTGTGAGTCCACATTAATTCTTCAGCTACTTTCCTTTCGATAAAAATGGAAATTTTCTTTTCAATGCGCATATGGCATGGTCCCAATATCTCCTTCAGAGATTCCACAACTGACATACTGCTTTTTCTTTCTTTCTCTTGCATCTGCTACTTTTCCTAAGATTCCTTTCTCTCGCCTTCGCTACTTGACATGGCAAATTGCAGCATAATTTGTTTGCATTCATTTGGATCAAGATCTGCACCTTTTTCGATGGCTCCCTTAGCCATGGGAATAGCTAAGCACTCATACACTAACTTCATTTCACCCTTGACTTCAAGCAACTGTAAAAAGTCTCCGACATCAATATCAAATTCTTCCATTCGCAGTTGGATCACTGCAATGAGAACATTTGTACGGAATTCCACAACCCTTTTGTCTGGTAATTCAATGCTTGGAAAATTGTTCGTAATGACATTTATGTGAGCAATGATCCACTCTGCACGTTCCTTTGCTGCAACATCAACTTCCTTTGACTTTCCCAGTAGAATAGCCTTTGCTGCTTTCCTGTTGGTAAATACATGGGTCCAAATACACACAACAGAAGTGGTAGCCTTTTTAATTTTCCAAAATGAATCCAAATCATCCCTTTGGAAAGTGTCCAGACCTTGGGTTTGAAAGAGTTTAATTACTTGTAGTGATGCTGTAAACCATGATTCAAATGCTTTTTCGTTGCTTCGTACATATTGTTTGACACGATATCCATCTATGCACGTTACAGTCTCATTTCCAATACATCTTTTACTGCAAAATAAGGAGTAAAAGATGTGTCCTGCAATGCTAATATAGAGACCGTATTGGAAGAATGTTTTCACAACTCTGATTTCAATAATGAACAATTGAAGTAGTTTCTCATTCAGCCCTAATTCTATTGCTTTTATGTAGGGACCGTTTCCGCCTAGACCGTCAACTGCTGAACAGATTTTCTGAAAAGATTCAAATGGATGTATTTCATTACCATCGACACCAACTCCAAAGAGCTCCTCACATGCACGAATGAATGATTCCGCCTTTGTCTGACATATCTCTTCCATCTTTGTACAGTCGCCTTTATGCCCATTAGGAGCTTTCCAGTGCTTCTTTTGACATTCCTAAAATACAGATCAAATCAAAATGAGCATCAAGTTGAGTGCAATTCATGCTTTTTCAGATACCTTTATTCAATTACCTTGGAGCAGTAAAATGCACTACGGCATTGTGAACAAAAGAGTTTCCCAGCGAATTCTTCTCCGCAGGAATCACAAGATGGAAAATCTGGTTCCTCAGGGACACTAGTCAAACCTTCCTTGCATGTACCCACTGCTTCTTCTTCCTCTTCCATCTTAAGAATATCTGTGTCTTCTATGATGCGAAGCATGGCAGCTTTGGCTGCCAATAAGTCAACACTGTCTGTCATGTTGCTCGTCTTTTGCGCTGCCAACTTGTTCACTTCTACCTGTCCTAGATCAATATGCTCTTTCTAGCTGACATGCGAGTCTTTGTGTATGATATATACTGATACTAATTAGATGTTGAGTTTGATCACAATGAATAGAGACTTTGCTTTTATTCTTTGCTTTTGTGTTTTGTTCCGTTGTTCTCGTGTCGTCTTCACATATGTATCAAGACTATTTATCTACCTTGATATGTATCTGTCAATTTAAGCTATTTATCCTGTCTATGACGTCATATAAGAAGAAGGTAAGACATTCAAACGACAGGTTATTATTAGTTCTCATCGTTTCTTTATCGTTTCTATTTATTTCTCTTTCATCTCATAGAAATGCACCATCACATACAGATCAAACATCAGTAAGTAGAGATCATTTCAAGTTTCACAGTTGCGTATAAGAGAGAATAAGAGTCAAACCATATCCAAAGAATATGTCAAGCAACAGAGGAATCAAACGAGCTTGTACCGGAGCCGAAAAGGCATCTTATGGAGATGTCAAACATATCCAAGATCTTCCCGATGATCTGTTTCAAATCTGTCTAGATTTTGTCGGACCGGGTAACTTTGCATTTGTAGCTCCAGTATCGAAGCACTTCTACTGGCAATACATCAATCTTAGTGTGAACTGTACCGTATTTGATACCAACACTGCACTTCAACAAGGTCGGAATAAACGTACCGCCACAAATGTAGTCGTAAATGGCTCGCTGAGATTTGTTACGGAATGCTTTATGAATTCTCCACGAGAGTTTAAAGAAAAAGTGTGTCATCATGCCGTTGCAAATGGAAGACTGGATATTTTAGACTGTGCTGTATCTCTCGGAGTAAGCATGAGGTCGTTATTTCTGTACGGTTTTGGAGAAAAATTTTCAACAAAAGCTTTGAAAAATGGTCACTTGAATGTCATTGAGTTTCTCGCAACAGAAGGTGTTCGCTTTGACACTTTGTCTAATGAAAGGTTATTGCAGAACGATAATGTAAGCAAATATTTTCATTGGATGATGACAAAAGACATGATTGTTGTAAATAAAGAGAAAATGGCAGCGTATCTAGCAAGGGATGGGGAGCTTGAAATTTTGAAAGAGCATTACCAAGATTGTATTACGGATGAAGTGTTCAAGGAATGTGTGAAAGGAGGTCACATTGTTGTTATGGAATGGATGCTACAAATCAGCGGTTATGAAATTGACCCATCAATATTTCCATATGCTGTAGAAAGCGGAAGTATTCCAATGATGGAGCTATGTCTTGGTCGTCTTCAGGATGGTTATCATTTACCTATAAAATTTCCCTTTATGATACCAAAAGGCCAATGGAATACACTCGATATCTTGAAGTGGTTGGATGCTCAGAGATGTACTTTTACTGTTCTCATGTGCGACACACTTGCTGGATATGGAGATGTAGAAGCATTGAAATGGGCAAGGGAGAAAGGATATGATTGGGATCAAAGCACATTCAAGAATGCAGTAAGTAGTGGTGATATTGCTACATTAGAGTATTGTCTAAAGAATGATTGTCCCTGTCCTGATGGCCCCACTGTGTATGAATCTGTTTATGAACGGAGTCCCAAAGAGGACAGATATCTTGAAGATAATGAAACTCTAAAAGTTTACAAATGTCTGCATGAACATGATTTTCCATGGGATCAACAGGCAAGTCCTCTAGCAGCTAGGAAAGGACACGATACTACGATGAAATGGGCAATTGATCATGGCTGCCCTTGGCATGAAAGTATACTTCATTTCGCTCTTTCTTGGCCAAGAGCAAACATGGCATTTTTGGATTATATTATAGGATATTGCATTAGAAATAATATAGATGTGCACCAAATTCGCATAGAAAACTACTATCGCGGAGTCATGACGGGTTGGAGTAGAACAGAAGTTGAAATCATCAAGATAATTCAAATATTCCGTGACCATAACATTCATCATTTTGATTTGGACAATATTATTTCTACTGCTGAAAGCCTTGGAAAAACAAATGTTGCAAGATGGTTGAGATGCAATGCTTTTTAGAAATCGATGAATTAGGAGGGTTTTGAGTTCCAATATTACCTTATGTAAATATATAAAAAAGAAATACAAATGCAACTTTTTAAGGTCGGCGAATGAGGTTTGTTTGCGTTGTAACAAAGTGTGCGTGTGCGATATAAATATCGTCATGAATATAACTACATAATAGACCACATTACAATTAACTTTTTGACACATTTTAATGCAAGTAGGATTCCATGTCTTCATTTGAAGTCCTCAATTTTACCGAAATGCGATTTCCAACTTTAGTGACTTTGCTGCTACATCTCTATTAATTATACCCCCCACATGGAGGCCATTTTTTCACTATTATCCACTAAGTCTAATCTGCCAAAGTATAAATTGATTCTTTCATCATTAACATCTCGCTGTTTCCCATTTTTAGACTCTTTTGCAAGAGAATGTTCAGGTTCATGAACTTTCCAATCATCACGCTTGCATTGTTTGGAGCAATAGCTTACAATATCAGGCTGACACGGGCATTGTGCTGACTTCTTTATTTCGTCATTGCAAGTGGGCTTGCTGCATTTTCTACAATTCCTGAAAGAAAAGTCTGCTGCATCACCCTTGATCTTTAATGGACAAAAGTGTCTATGCGTTCCCCAATGGATTAGTTGACAAGCTTGACTACAATAGTAGAAACTTTTGCATTCACATTGAAATGAAATTTTGATGTCTTGCTTGTACTTCTCCACTTTATGACAAACTTGACAGGTGATACTTGATGCATTCCTCTTCTTAAAATCTTTCTTTGTTTTATGTGCCGCTGTGAGATATTTGTTGACACCATCATATTTAATGCTCTCTACAAATGGATCTTGATCTGCAGAATTGTACGCTTCCAATAATAACTCGCGAAAGTGATCAACATTTAGTGTATCAGCTAAACGAAGTAGGTGTTTCTTTGCTTTTGCCTTCTTACGAGAACTTGGCTTCAGCATACGATAGGGGACAGCTTCAATCATGTCATGAATCTGATAATCATCTTCCCCATCAAGAATACCGGCACGTTTTACCAATGCATGGAAAATAATATTCACCTTCTTCTTGGAACCATCAATGATCTCAGTGTTATTGTGAAGTTCTTCTGATTTGTAATATAGAAGCAAACAGTTTTGAATAACTTTTAGATCCATATATCCCTTGATCTTTTTCCAATAATACCACGCATGAACATGTGCAAGTTCGGAACGATCAAATTCGTCGGCGCATAAATAAAGCCATGAAGCTCTCCACAGTGTATGTAAGACAGATTCTTCCTCTTCAATATAGTCATCGTCACCTCTAGACCATCCTTCTAACAAATCTTCAGTAAAGTATTCATGCATTTCCCAGAAAAGCTTTGCTCCTTTTTTCAAGTCTCCTCTTGCTTCAAAAGCTTCGCCGATGCAACGAAGCATAGAATAAGCACGCAGTAGAGGTACTTCATCAATAGAAAAAAGGATGTCTGCCGCGATGGTAAGCGCTTCTATTCCAAGTTGATGCTCTTTAAGTGTATTCTTAGACTCCCAGTATCTACTCAAGCCTGCACATGCTGCTTCAATGAATAAGGAGCCATTGCTATCATCGGGAGACTCATAGCCACCAAATAAGCGAAACAAATCATGTCCATAGAACTTTAAGAGCATTTGCAAAAATCTAGCCCTTACTTCAAACCGATGCTCTTTCCTCAAAGACTCATTAATTGCAAATGGAAAGTTTCCACTTATCTCACATTCCAGATTATGCACATCTCCATATTCAATTTCAATATAAGATCCTACATCAATAATGATAGACATGCAAGGTTCACTATCTTCATCTTGCATCTTTCAACCTGTCAAAATTTCATACTCGGTAGCATTCACGATTGGCTCAAGTACAAGACGTAAAGGAATATCAGTAATGCGTTCATTAGACATTGGTGGCTCATTCGTCCGAAGCAATAAAGTAGCTTCTAGGTCATATCGGAAATTGATGAGGTTAGACACTATATTGCGTATTGAATCTCTCGAAATCGTCTCAAGTGCCTTCATTTTTCTGAGAGATGCATTTCTTTCTATAGATCTATATGTTTTTGGTACATCTTGGAAAGGCGTAGTTATGAGTTCATCAGATTCATCTTGTAGATTTCCAAGTCTACGAATTGTAGTATCTTCACTTGTTTTGTAGGATCTTGCCTCGAATTTTACTTTCTGCAAGATTTCGAAATCTTTGGATAGCACTACCATTCTTATCACAGTCTAACCTTTCTAGTTATGTTTCATATAGAGATGAATAATCAACAATAAGCATGAATGCGTGTGTTGTTGGAAACAAATAGAGAAACTATTGGCTGATATTTATTTGTACTAGATGTGTTTGTTGAGCGTATCTTTTTTACGCACGTACTTACGTACAAGATAGTGGACTTTCTTCTTTCCTAAACGTCAGTTTACCTGTTTTCCCATCTTCATATTTTGATATTATTTTTATTTCATCAGAAGCTTATTTGCGCCATCAAAGATACATATATTATTATTTTGGTAAGAATATAGTATAAATTATATTACTAATTTATTTTGTAGAAATAATAGAAGAATAATAGACTCGAACATCGCTGGTAATTATAACACTATCTGTGCATTCATTCTATGAAATATGGAAACTTCAAATAAAATTCAGTACGGTATAGTGTAACCTCTGCATTTATACCTTTAAATAAACTTTAGGGTGGGAGAAGTAAGCAATCTAATCACAACAAGGACAATATTGCTCTCACTTCTGCTCTCGCTTTTAGCGCTTTCACTCGTCACTGCTCTTACTCTTTTTCTTCTTTCAATTCCTTTCGCTTTTTGACAGAAAGCGATGAGATACATGTTTCAAATACGAATTCACCTTCAAAATGCAATAATATAATGACGCTTTAATAGACGAGTAGAGTACACGAAGAAGAAACACCAAAATATCCTAGTAGCTACAATGGAAGTATTTTAGAGCTGGAGCAAGAAAAACAGAGCCTTCGTCAAATGCTCAATAACGTAGCACGGAATAACTTGAGCAGAGAATTCAAAAATTGACGTAGCTAAAGTTTTACATTATGTAACTACAGTAATTCTTCCAGCTATGGTTATTCCGAATCATGATTCTTTTCAAGCCGGTATGTATGATTGTCCTGTCAATATTTTCGTTAGTATTAGAGGTTCTATTAGAAGGAGAGATAGTCAAGCATATAAACAAATTGCCCTTCAATCCTTAGTTCTATAATATATTCCGTTTTCTATTTCGAACAATGATGAAACTTCTTACTATGTAAAAGATATTTTCTATACTTGCAGGTGAAACTACTATGTTTACAATTCTATCCGTATATAACCATAGTTTCAAATTTTTTGTACTGTACAACAAATGAATTCAAACCCTATATGTTCTATGCTAGCACAAGATCCCGACTTGCTCAATGCAACAGTCACAAGAGATCTATGCCGCCGCTTCTACATCCGCCTCCGCCGCCTGAGGAGGAGCAGCAAGACTAGGATTGACCTTTGAAAAGATACCTCTAACCTCTTCAGGACTCTTATCCATAATAGTCATGGTAATAGCCAAGCACATGAGGTCCAAAAGCGGAGGAACATCCATATAATTCGCAGCCTTGACCAAGAGAAACATTTCTTCACGATCAATATCCGCAAACTTGACATACCACTCCGGTCCAACACACTCTCCAAGCTTTGTCATTTGCAGTGGAGTCTCAGAGAGAGTCTCCATTGGTTCATCTACATGATGTTCCAAGAACTCGACAACCTTTTTCAAAGTTTCACCAGTTACCTTGAGAAGTTTCAGATCTTCAGTGATGTTGGTTTCGTCTTCGTCCTCTTCTTCAATCATATTTTTGACGACGCCTGCTAATAGAGCCGCTTCTTTCTTGCAAGGTACTCCTACACCGTCTTGGCTTGTCTGTATAAAAGTAGAAGATGGTTAGGTATTGATTAGACTAGACAGAAAAATGCTCCACGCCCGTGTGCTGTCAAGATTAGTCAACTAATGAAAGCCGCGGCTGCTCTTGCTAGCTATTGCTAGACCGTTGCGAATGCTGCCACTGCTGCAGAAACTTTACTTACGATTGTTACTAGTTGCTCTTCGTTACTCATTTTAGTATCCTATGTTTGTTGTCTATAGTTTATGTTGTGAAATTTATGAGATGAACAGATGGATCGGTCATAGTTCGTGGTTGCTCTTGCTCGCTTGCTTTCATAACGATCGTCGAAAAATGAAGGCAAGGAGCTTCTTCAGTGTTCTGCAAAACATCGGTAGCTACGTGGCTACTCGACTAGCTGATGAATATAGACAGGTATCAGGGTCAGGTATCCTACCTACCTATCTGATGGTACGATAGCTCAGATCCAGTGAGAAATTCAATACAATGACAGAAACAAGCTGATTATAAATCAAATTTTATTTATTTTATTCAGAATGAATAGAGAGATGAAATGAAGCATATTGACTTCATATAAAATCAAATCTTTTTATCTTTTTTTAATTTGTGATGACGTACAAGACAGTTAAATCTATTAACGGTTCAACGAGAGGCAACTTGCTCCTCAGCAAAAAGATAGATACTGTACTATCATTGCATCATCCTAATAGGCTACAGCGCCATAACGGGAGCTTATCATTAATAATATCAGTTGTTAGTGTTGGTTCTAAAGTACGACGGCGTCAATGCGTTGACAGAGCTAACTCTATGCATTTATTAATGATAATGCTCTGATAGCCAATCACATCGCTCCTTATTATTGATAAAGAGAGCTTTATTAATGATAACGAGAACTTTTTTAAGCTTGATTTAACTGCCGTACTTACTCGAACTAAATGAGCTATGACCTCATTTTTCCGCGGTCATTATCAAGATACATTGAAACTCATAGATTCATACATTCGAACTGCTGTGGTGAATTCATTTCACTATATTTAACTCAAACGACAGTGTAGTATGCACTAAACATAGTGTAGCTGCTGATCTGTGGAGTGAAAGATGTGAAGTATACGGAAATGATACAGAAGAAAGAGGAAATATGAGCAACTGCTATGGAATTTGAAGATAGGTTCAAGAAGGTGCATCATAATATCTTTGGGAGGAATACGCTTTTCTCTTTCATGATTACTGTTATACATGCCTATTTCAAGTTGTTTTTCGTATGGGTCTTTCAGGAATATGAAAGTGAGTCTGTAGATAAGTCTTTTCCAAATGAGACATATTGAACGAGCAGCTTAAATTTGGCCGATTGTGTAGGGATTAGTCGATGCTACCACTTACCATAGAAGGCACAAAAAGAATTCATTGATGCGGGAATCGGCTGCAGTTGGATCTTTCTTAATCTGATATATATTTCAGTGCTTTGTGCGAATGTCAGGGGTATAAAAATTCAAGACGAGTGCGTGTATCCATCTTGGAAAAGGATTGACTGAAAAATAAAATACAAAGCTCAACAATCAACTGGCTATCATATCACGGCAAAAAATGGTACAGATTGTAAAGGTTTCGCAGAAAGATGTTTTTGACGACTACAATAGGATCAACTGAAATTATTTTCAAATCGTCATTCTTGCTTCCATACTATACGATGTCAACGAAGAGAATTGCGCAATTCCTATTCACCATATAATACAATAAAAGCACTACAAAAGTATTCACTTTATAAAATAATCAGTTTCCAATCGATAAGATGAGAAGGATTGTTGATTACGCTTTAGTTCTTCTTCGAACTCAAAAAAACACTTCAAAAATACAAAATTTTGCCACAGCAGAATGATTCTACAAATAGATCTTCTTTAGGACGACTCTATCTAGTATCTTAGTAATACTTCGATTGATTCATTTGTTAGGGCTGAGCATTTTTGCCATGTTTTCCATTCCTTATGCCAAATAAGAAAAGAGAACTGAAAATGACTGCAAGTCATTGGAAACGAAAAATCTCCCTCTTTTTTCCTCCTTTTTTTCGCTTCTAGTTTAATATCAACTCCCGTTATGACGCCAAAGCCTCCTAATACTTCTCATCCCTCAATGCTGTTCTTTTCCTACTTGAGTTCTGCCATCAAAACGAGATGAGGGTTCAGACGGAAGAGTGGCGGCGGTTCATACCAGGAGTGAGAATGTACAATGGCAAGAAGACTCTCTTCTACAACGGAGAAATACTTTTTGATACTGAGAATGGCGGTTGGCTTATCTACAATTGGGAAGAAAGACAGTCGTGGGAAGTCATCATTGTATTACCAGGAGTTGAATTGATTCCTCGGTGTTTGTAAAAATGTCAAGGTTGTCATCATGGCGGATACTGTAGAAAGGATAGAATCATATGCTCTCTGTGTCTGCAAGAGTCTTGAGTTTGTCAAACTTTCAAGAAATCTTGAGTACATTGGAGAAGATGCATTTGGAGAGTGTGAATCTCTGACTTCTATCTTCATCCCACTGTCATGTAGAGAGATTCTTAGAGACGCATTTTGGAATTGCAAAAAGCTATTAATCTTTCATGTTCCTCAACACACTGAACTCGGACGTGGTGTGATTAGTCATACAGCATTGTTGAAAGCATCCCCATTTAGTGATAGAATTCCTGAATATAGTCCTGAGAATCAGAATATTAGTAATGAGATACATCAATGGATCAAAAATATCAACGCGAACCAAGAATTTGCACTTCATCGAGCTTGTTCAGCATACGATCCTCTGTTCGACATTATCTATCAAATAGTGAAGCGACAAGGTCTCCGATCTTTGAGCAAGGCAAACGATATAGGTATCACACCATTACAGTACTTAGAGGCAAATCCGTATGCTGAGATCAAGGAGCTAAAGATTGCCAATCGTTACATTCTTGACATGATGGGCGAGATTGCATAGAGATAGAAGATACATGCGTAGATACATTTAAAAATGAAAACAAGTTAGCTGAACTCTGTAGGAATATAAACAGTATTTATGAAAGTCTACATAAAACTAGATACTTCAACATGCAAGGAACAATCATCAAATTTTCATTCTTCAATTTCGTCAATCTTTCTTTTCTTAGTGCTGCGACTCAAAGATGCTCTTGATCGCTTTTCCAAATACAGATGGATGTCGTCGTAGCAAATAAAAGCATTGATCCAAGTCATAATGTTCACCTGCTACCATGGCTGCAAAAGAAATCAGGACCAGCTTCATACATCTTGATGCGATGCGATGCTCGACCATTTCAATCTTTGAGATGGTATGAAAAAAATGAAAAGGCATTGGGGCTTTTCAGAGATTGTGTTTCAGTGACGCTAGCACAGTACATCTCACAACATCCATTTACTGAAATCAAAGAGGAAAAGAATCTAAAATATGCTTGATATGATGGGTGAAAACTTGGTTCTATTATTTTATTTTTCTACGTTGGAAATGTACGAGTAAAAATCTTGACTTTTGGACAAAATCAAATCACTTTGCCTCCAAGTTGACAGTCTACTTGGGTTATTCTATTCACCTTCACCCATCATCTTCATGAGATAATCGTGGATGATTTCTTTCTCGGTCAATTCAGTGTATGGATTTTCCTTCAAGTATTGTGAAGGCGTGATTCCTGCACTATTTGTTTCTTTGAAAGCCTTCAGTCCTCTCTCTTGAATGATATTGTATACAACTTGTTTCAAAGGTTGGAATGAGGCGCACGCTCGATGGAGAGTGAATGCCTCGTCATGATTCATGTTTTTGATCCATGTGTTCATATTGTCATTTAGTTCGCTTTTGTACCAGCCAGCTGCAGTTACATCCAAATGCGATGATTTTGCAAGTGCTGTATATTGAATCATCCATCCACCAAGTTCAACATGTTGAGGAACATTCAAGATGGACAAGTTACTATTCAAGTGGAATGCCCAATTATCAATCTCTCTACAAGATGGAGGAATAAAGACACTGGAAAGATTACAAGAAAAGAATGCAGAATCTCCAATATATTCCAAATTGATTGACCATTTGATATAGACAAGACAATTGCATTCACCAAAAGCCCATGCCTTGATTCTAATAACTGTGTTTGCAAAGATCACTCTCTTGAGATTCTTGCAACGTGTGAAAGCATACTTTGGGATTTCAGTGATCCCTTCTTCCACTATTACTTGCTGCCACGATTGTCTCTCTCTCCAATAAAGTTTGCATTCTTCTGATAGATCCCAATCTTCCCAATTATCATCATTCTTATGTTCACGGTATCTCCTCCGCCACAAAGCATTTAGTTCATCATTATAGAGCGGCTTCGATCCGTCGTAAAAGAGAGTCACGAGACCATCCACTGTAGCGACCCTCATTTCCTTTCTACGAGAGACTGCAGTGATTTTATGCACTTATTTACAAAACGAAGTCACTAGGTATGAGATGAAAGAGTGCATACAATAGCAAAATACTTAGAGCAACAAGAGATCATCGTGCTTCCTATTTCTGTTGTTATTGGTATCAAAAATAGTTTTGTAAGTAAAGCTATTCCTCAACAATGACGTTCATATTTGCTTTTTTTGAATGGAAGATGAAAGAGACTCTTTTGTTTGGACACAAAACATTATACAACCCTTACACAATGTAGAGATCCCTTATCAATGTAAGAAAAGAAGTGATTACTTTGAATCAAAGTAATACGAAAGAACAAAATATACGAGATTTTTCGAATGTATTGGCATTTAAAAGTCTTTTCGCACGTATAGAAATACTTATATCTTATATGCCAACTTAGTTGTGTCTTGTGTGACAAAATTCAGTGTCAAAATTATTGGATAGAACCAAGATAGAACGATGAGTGGCTCGTAATGCTCCCAATCGTGGCGTAATGCTCCCAATCGTCTGCCCCGTGTCACCTAGACGAACCTCACGACTTCACCAAACGGAACTAGAGAAAGGAAAAAGATTTCCACGCTTGTACACATGTTCGAATGTATTTCCAATGGGTACATCTTTGACGAAAGTGAATAGATTCACATCAATGTCTATTGTTGACATAGATTCCAGGGATCAATCAATAACGTTGTCAACTTTGTTTCTCACGATTGATTATTTTTCGCCACTAATTTTTTTAAAAAAGAAAGTAATTTACATTTGGAAAGATGAGCAAACAAAAATTTGATGACAGAAGAGGTGATGCTGGATTGGGTGGCTACTGGATCAATGCAAAAGAAGCAAAAGACATATCCAAACAGCATGAGAACCATGAAGGCCATGAATGGTGGAAATTTCTTGAGTTGGATGGAAAGAACGTTGAGGTCAAGCAATATGTGAGAGGTGCTCCTCGTGACAGGCCATTTTGGGCTTATGAGAATGGAGATATGTACTTGGGACAGTGGTCTCGACAGAAAAAGGAGGAGGGCGTAGGAATCACATACAATAATAATCCAAAAGGATTGATTTGCATTTCGGAGTGGAAAGGAGGGTTTTTGGATGGTAAAGGGAAGTCGAGCTGGCTTCAAGACTCAAAAATTTGGCTCGATAACAAATATCCAGATTCACCAATTTTTGAAAAGGAACATGGTGGAAAGACAGTCCCATTTACTTATGACGGTGAGTATGTGAATTCTGTAAAGGTTGCGAAGAATGCAACTGTTACATTGAAAAATGGAATAGCAAAAGTTGGTCCTTGGAAAGAGGGAAAACCTAAAGGCAATTGGTGGAAAGATCATAACACCCTTAAAAGAAATGCTGGCAATGCTAGGGAGAAGAGAACAAGCACAAGAAAACGCACTACTCAAGAGAATGAGAATATCCGCACCAACACGAAGAAAAGTAGAAAGAAGATGGCACCTGTGAAGAAGGAGGATGATGATGAATTCAATGTCTCTCCAAATGATTGCAATTCTCCAGTATCTTCTACGTCAAAACAAGTAAAGAAAAAAGTGTCTTCATCTACAAGTAGAAATGATAATGCTTCTCGTCGGAGTAATTCATCCAGATCATCTGCTGCGATGAGTACTGCTCAGACTGCCGCAACACATACAGCTCATACTGCAACAAGGGTAGTTCCAACTACAACTCAGACTACAAACCAAGGGGAAAGAATAGGAGTTATTGAAACAATGGAAAGAGCTGTTGATTTAGAGCCAGCGAGAGAAGTAGGAGCACTGCTTCGTTTATCTAGACTGGAGCAACGTGTTTTTGGAGACGTGACACTTGACGTATTAGTTGGCATCGTACCAAGAGTGGAAAGACTTCAAAAGAAACTTCAAGAAATATTAGGTGAATTCTAAATTTTTTAGTGTTTTGAGATGATTGAAAATGATGAATGCACCATAAAAAATTAAAAGTAAAGAAAGAGGATACCGTAACATTTGACTACATTTGTTTCGTGAACATCATGGTACTTGTAGAATTTGATTTCCATCTCCATCGAGCGAAAATGTATTTATTATCAGTCTAATTTTCTCATGTGGAAAAAAAGGTGCGACATTTGTATTCGCAAACATGATGTCTCAAAACACGAACCTTTTAGCTCGGTTTCATATCTTGTTTGATAAGAAAAGCAGCAGCCAATGGATACAGAGAAAAAACTTATAGAAAAATGTTGAGTGATAAAATATAATGATAAAATGTAATATTGGCGTTATGAATAAAGCTACTGCTTCTTCATTTCCAAATGATATGTCTCGTAGAAAAGCATCTTGCAAGAAGAGTCATGAATAAATTTTGCGAGTCGTGTGCGACAAAAATCAATTCCGAAAAAGGCCATAAAGAAGACGGAAAATGAAAAGATATAGAAACGGTCTGTACTTCGTTGGAAGATACTTTTTCTTTTCCTTTATCTAACATCTAAGTGTCTTGTGTCTTGCTAGAAACAACAAAGCACCATATGATCCAATAGTAATACCTGATACATAGAAATCACCACTCTTTATTCAATCTCTCAACATGTGTATCATGCGAATCTGTAGTGTATGCAAAGAAGACCTTCCGAAGGAAAGCTATAGTAAAAAGCAATGGCTCAGACCGGCGGCAACTAGAAAATGCGCTAAATGTGTAGAAGTAGAAGTAAAAGGCAGTACAGCCAAGTCTGGTCATAATGGCACAAAAAAGCAATCAAGTACTGAAGCTGTAGAATTGGCAATGAAACTAGCTAGTGTAGACATTTCTGAGATCAAACCGCCTCGCCCTACTGCTCAGATTCTTGGTAGGATTAGGAAAAATACTCAACCGACAGCTAAGGTGCTCAAGGAATTGCTAGATGCCCTCACGTATGAGAGGCAGACGCCATCCTATCTAAAAGCAGTCGAACATATGAAGAACACGAAAATTTCGCCAACATGGATTCCTCCGCGTACATATGAGACCGACGGCATGCTTGAACACTCTAGACAGAGTTATTTGCTAGGGCCGCCGCCTCTTACTTTCAATATCTTGAAACACGACTTTAATAAACCTGAATTAGGAGGTGAAGGTCTTGTCATTAGGATTGAAGAACTTATGACGACTGTAATTTATTTAGGAGAATGCTTCTTCACACTTGAAGATCTGTGGTTTTTTGCTGTCAGGTTTCGTACAGGGAAGTGGAAGCCTGATTCGTTACCAGCTAAAATTGCGCCACCAAAGCCTGAAGAATCGGATCATCGTTCCATTTTGCTTTGTCCCTTCTGTGCAACTCTATTAAATCCTTGTGACGAAAAAAAGAAATACATCATGATCGGACAATTATTTACAAAGTTTAGTGATAATGGAGTCCAGCCATATTGGATGCCGCAGGTCTGTTGTAGAAGCTGTTTTGGTAATAATCACATTAGCACTAGACCAGAAGCAGAAAAGTTCGATGATTTTTTACATGAATGCGAGCTCAATGGTGTTAAAAGAATGTACTTGAGACAGAGAAAGTCTTCTCTATTGCGTATTGATTGTCCAAATGCTCGAGATTTGTATAAATGCACCATCTCCACTGGATTAGCAAACGCGTTCATGGAGAACTTTCTGAGTGAAATGATGAAGGAATATGGTGAAAGCGAAGTCCCAGGACTCAAGAAAAAGATGAAAAAGAGTAAAACCATGTCTGAAGAAGCAGGGTTTTCTATTTATAAAGGGAAGCGGGAAGTGATAAATATTTGCAATGCATGCGGATTAGAAAGCAATACAGTATCTGCTTGTTCCGCATGTAACAACACCTACTACTGTAGCAGAGATTGTCAACGCAAAGATTGGAAAGCTCATAAAAGATCTTGTGGGGAAAGAAACAAGAAAGACCCACTTCCAAGTGATGATATTGTCGTGAGCAAAGAGGTCGAGGTAAATACAGCAGATATGGAAGCGATGAAGAATAAGTGCAACATATGCCTTAAATACAAAGGCGATACTCATGGTTGCGAGGCCTATTGCCTTGGGTGTGGATCCTATATGTAAGTTCGGAACATTTATTTCAAAATGCCTGTCAATGCGAATCATAATCTCAATATATTTATTCTATAGGTACTGTGGCCCATGCAATGGTAGACCTGAAGCCAATTTTGGCACTATCAATAACGGGAAAACTCTGACCATTTACAACGCATGTGAGGATTGCTCTTCTGAAGTTGAGGACCGCTGTGGAAGTTTGGATGAAGTACACATATTCAAAGCTCTTCACGTTCTCCTGGAACGACATCCAGTTGGAATGCATGTGAAGAGCACAAGATTGAGTCTCGCATTGCTAAAACTTTATGAAACTCCAATGCATATTTGCACAGCGGATGATTTAGAACATACAAGGAACGAATTGATGTGGCTGGCAAATAATCTAGATTATGCACCTGCACAATTGGCCTTGGCATGTCTTTACGATCCAGTTTGTCATCAACAGAGAGATAGAGCTTACTATGATGGTCCATTGGATATTGGATTCTTCCTAGCAGCAGAAAGGCGCCATTTTGAACCTAATCCTGGACTTGCGAAGAAATACTACAACCGTGCGTGTGAACAAAAGCTGGCATGCGCACTTGAAGTGGTTGGAAACATGTACAGAGACGGTAGCAATCCAATCTTTGCACAAAATATTCTCAAGGGAGTTGAACTATTGGAGCAAGCAACAAAAATGGGACATACAAAGGCTCAGTATGAAGTAGCTTCATACTATTGGCGTGTTGATCAAAATAAGGATTTGCGCTTTCTTCTATTACAGATGGCAGCAGAAAAGGGTCATGCTATGGCCATGTACAACATCGTGAGACATATCGCATCGACATCCATGCATGATCCAGGATCGGTGAAATTTGGGAAACGATACATGGAGCTTCTTCTCCAAGCGCGTAATTCAAAACTTTTATTCGAGGTTGACGGGGATTTAACATTCGATGAACTTGCAAAACTTTTTGGGCTGTGTCAGTAAAGAATTCCAAATGGGGAGATTTGATTTCATATTTTAGGGGAGTGATCTAAAGGGCATAGGGTAGAAAATGAGCAAGAAGGGAAAAGTATAATTATAGTAAATTTAAAGCAAAGACATGATGTTTATTGTTTTAATCTGGTTGTTCTTTCTATACTCGTTGTAGACATAGCATCTTTCCATTTTATCAACTGCAGAAGCTATAAAAGTAGCGCTCTGTTCTTTGCTCGCTCGTGGACATGTGAATGTATCTGATTCGAAATGGTCAACTTGCCGCATCATATTTTATTCATGATCTTCTCATAATAATATGAATATTACAGAGAAAGAGACATTCCAATCGATAAGATAGTAGAAGGAATTAGCTCTAGTCTTTCTTTATTTTGATCAGAATGAGTAGAGATGACATGTATGAAGCATGGCTATTATTTTACGTTGAAATAATTTTTGAATCTTGGTTTTGTGGGGAAATGTGAGACAGTTATTAAATAATAACGGTACAACAATGACGAGCGCGACGAGGAACTACAATATTCATTATACTATCGACAAGGTCTCCGATCTTTGAGGAAGACAAACAATATCAGCATCATACCATTACAGTATTTGGAGGCAAATCCGTATGCTGAGATCAAGGAGCTAAAGATTGCCGGGCGAGATTGTATAAAGATAGAAGATAAATGCGTATAATATATATTTAAAAACAAGAACAAGTTATCTAGAACTCTGTAGGAATATACACAGTATTTATTACAGTAGTTACAAAAGTCTACATAATACTAGATACTTCAAGATACAAGGAGCAAACTTCAGTCTTCAATATCTTCAATTTCTTCAATCTTTCTTTTCTTACGACGGCCACTCACAGGTGCTCTTGAACGCTTCTCTAACACAGATGGATGGCGACGTAGCAAATAAAAGCTCTTTTTCAAGTCAGCATGCTCACCTGCTGCCATGGCAGCAAATGGATATAATGCAGTCACAGGATCTCTTTCTTGGATTTGATTGTCGGTAAACATTGCAAAAAGATAATCATGATCATTCATGAGATTTGGTCCAGCTGCCAAGACTGCCTGCTGAAGAGATCTTCCATCGTGGTCTTTGAGTTGCGTCGCCCACGGAAAATACTTCATGAATAGTTCCTTATGCTGTGGTGCCTTTGTGAAGACATAGTGAAGTAGAGGGTAGTCTTGTTTGGGAGAAAGTATATTATATAGCAATGACATGATGGTCGCTGTTCCTTTTACATTGCACAATACGTCAAATGCTAAATGACCTTCTTCGTCATTCACAAATAGCAATCCGCCAATTTGTGGATGGTATTTGAAGCCAGCTTTCAAAGTCAAAAGCAAACTCTCTTCTGGCTCTAATGACAAGAAATGAATCAGTGGTGAAATTCTGTTTCCCCTTCTTACCCTTGTCTCAATCAATGCATCGCGATCCCAGTTGATCAGATATTCAAATCTCATTTTATACTGCTTCCAGCAAGAAAATGCCAGCAACTTTTGTTCAACAATATCTTTCTTGAGGAAAAGACCTGATTGTCGAAGTTCTTTCAGTACATCTACTCTCTTTGCATCTTGTTCTTCATCGCCAATATTAACAAACCACTGCAAAGTATTCCATCCTCTGTTTTCATATGGGTTTATCATCAGCAGTCCTCCTCTTGCATCTTCACCACCTACTTTGTGCTTGACCCCTTCCTTTGCTAAGATGGGCACATACCCATATCCATCACGAGTCATTGCAGCTTTTTGGATCGGAATACTTCCCCTGCCATCCCTGTGCGATAGAGTCGATGGAAACTTTTTCACTACTTTTGCGACGGATTCAATTGAGGGTTTATGCTTCTTCCATCCCAGTGTGTGGATTGATCTGCCGAAAGCCTTTTCAATCTTTGCATGACATTCCTGGATGGCTTCTAGAATCGTTTCCCGACACTGTTCATCATTCCATTCTTCGTGGAAATAGAGACTCTTGATGAAGTCGAGATTGCTTTGTAGAGTAGAGATGTTCATTGTGATTGAAATGTCTGTAGTTGATGATTGTAATGTGTGGGTAAGGATACAGATTAGATATGGAAATAGAGAATTGAGAGAAAAGCAATCGATGCTTCACACACACAACACACATACATAAATGTCACTTCAAACTGAGTCGTGGTTTTGGAGAGTTGGCCCACTCTCTTTACTTCCCCTTCTCTTCTTGACTATTAGAGAAATAGAGTCAAATAGCTGTTTGACATTCCTATGACGAACGGAGTGGGGTTCAAAATGAAAGCAGCAAAACTGCAGCAAAAAAGCACAGCAGCAGTGCAAAACAGCAACACACATAATGTCAGTCAATCTTTTTCCGTAGTCATTACAATTCATTAACATCGTCCTTTTCGTAGTTTAGTGCTGCTATCAAATACGTAATCGAGATGAGGATTCAGACGGAAGAATGGGCGGAGATCGTAAAGGAGGGGGCAGGAGTACGGATGTACAAAGGCAAGATGACTCTCTTCTACAATGGAGAGACACTTTGGGATGATGAGAATCAAGAGGCTTATCTACAACGAAGAAGAGCGGCAATCTTGGCAGGTCATCATCGTATTGCCAGGAGTTGAAGAGATTCCTGAACTGACTTTTGTTCAATGTGAGAATGCAAGACTGTCATCATGGCTGATAGTGTGAGAAGAATTGAAAAGATGGCTTTCCATAATTGCAAGATTCTCGTGTTTGTCAGACTTTCAAGAAATCTGGAATTCATTGGATTGGCTGCATTCAGTAGTTGCAAATCCCTTACTTCAATATTCATTCCGCCATCATGTAGAGAGATTGGTAATTTGGCATTTGCATGTTGTTCTGAGTTGATCATCTTCTCTGTTTCTGGAAACACTCGTCTTGGTGGAAAAGTATTTGTAGGCACAGAATTGTTCAAAGTATCGCCATTCGAGGAGGTAAATAGATTTGGTCACTACAATAACCATGACCAAGTGAATGCATGGGTCTGCAACATCAATGCGAATGAAGAATATGCTCTTCATCGTGCATGTTGTTCTCCTCCTTTGGACATTATCTATCAAATAGTCAGAAGAAATGGTCTTCAAGCATTCAAGGTGCAAAATGCGATTGGGGTTACGCCATCGCAGTATCTTGAAGCCAATCCTTTGGCTCAGGATATCCAGAAGAAAGTCATGAACCGTTACATTCTCGAAATGATGGGCGAGACTATCATCTAAAGATGGAAGGGAAAGACATCTCATACATACATGTGGAAATTCCCACAGTGATGCTAGAACTAAATAAGATTTGAGATAGAATATAAACAGTATATATACAATAATTATAATAAAGAATTACAAATAGATGGACACCTCAAGATACATAAGGAGCAATCATCAAACTTCAATCTTCAATCTCTCTAATCTTTCTTTTCTTACTGCTGCGACTAACAGATACTCTTGATCGCTTTTCCAATACAGATGGGTGACGACGTAGCAAGTAAAAGCATTGATCCAAGTCCGCATGTTCACCTACCGCCATCGCTGCAAATGGAAAGAGTGTCGTCATTGGATCCTTCTCTTGAATTTGTTCATCCGAAAGTGACGCAAACAATTGCTTGTTCGCATTCATCACATCTGGACCAGCCGCTAGAACAGCTTGATGCAATGCTCGACCATTGTGATCTTTGAGATGATATGCCCACGGAAATTTACTCATGAATAGTTCTCGATGTTGTGGAGCCTTGACTAGAACGTGATGGAGAATAGGATAGTCACGCTTGGTGGAGAGTATCTGATGAAGTAAGGACATGATATTTGCTGTTCCTTTTCCATTGCACAAAGCGTCAAAAGCTGTGTTTCCTTCATCGTCCTTTACAAAGAGTAATCCACCAATGTGTGGATGGTATTGGAAGCCAGCTTTCAAAATCAAAAGCAAATTCTCTTCTGATAACTTGCAATGAGTGAGTCGCACATTTCTATTTGTTCTTGTCTCAATCAATGCATCGGGATCCCAATTGGCCAGATATTCAAACCTCAATTTATTCATATTCGAGCAACAATACAGAAAAAGTTTTTGTTCTTGAATATCAACTTTCACCAACAGATCTAATTTCCGGAGTTCTTTCAACACATGGACTTTCTTGGTATCAAATTCATCATCATCTGAAACATTAACAAACCACTGCAAAGTATTCCATCCTAAATTTTCATATGGAACTAACATCAGTAATCCACCTCGTGCATCTTCACCTCCTACTTTGTGTTTGACTCCTTCTTTTGCCAAGATTGGAACATACTCATATCCATCACAAGTCGTTGCAGCACTTTGGATGGGGATACTTCCACTACCATTTGGAAACGATAGAGTAGAAGGAAACTTATTCGCTACTTTCTCAACTGCTTCAATGGATGGCTTGTGCTTCCTCCATCCTAGTCTGTGCATTGATCTACCAAGAGCCTTCTTAATCTTTGCATTTGCCTCTTCGAGTGCTTCTAGAATTTCATTCCGACACTTTTCGTCATTCCATTCTTTGAGTAAATAGAGACTCTTGATGAAATCAAGATTGCCTTGAAACGTAGAGATGTTCATTGTGATTGAGATACTTGCAATTTATGAATGTATGTGTGTAAGGTAGAGATAGATATGATATGAGGTGATATGTGTGAAATAGAGAATTGAGAGAAAAGCGATGCAGTAAAATGCTTCACACATCACGTATCAAGCTTCAGTGTCGCCTCGTCATTGTCCATAGAGAAGTAGAGTCATTTAGCTTTCGACATCCCTATGACGAAGTAGAAGAATCAAGCACACACAGCACACAGCGTACATGTAGAGAAGGCACAGCTCCAATCTTCCTTTTATTTTATCACAAACTTTCATCAAACCCCACCCTATTGAGTCATCAAGATTCATCAGTACAATCCTTTTCCTAGTTTAAAGTAGTGCTGCTATCAAATATATAAACGAAATGAGGGTTCAGACGGAGGAGTGGCAGAGATTCATTCCTGGTAGTCGTATGTACAAAGGAAAAAAGACTCTCTTTTACAACGGAGAGAAACTTTATGATCAGACCACTAACGAATATCTAATTTATGATAAGAGAGAGAGGCGATCTTGGAAAGTCATCATTGTATTACCAGGCGTGGAAGTGATTCCTGAAATTACATTTGCTGAATGCGAGAATGTCAAGACTATTATCATGACAGATACAGTCAGACGAATCGAAGAGTTGGCTCTCGGAAGTTGCATTAGTCTCGAGTTTGTTAAGCTTTCAACAAATCTTGAATACATCGGAGAAGGTGCATTCTTTCGGTGTTCTTCTTTGACTTCAATGTTCATCCCACTGTCGTGTAGAGAGATTGGCTACCGGGCATTTGACTGTAAAAAGTTGATCATCTTCAGTGTCCCTCAACATACTCTTATTGGTAGGAATGTATTTGCAAAGACAAAGTTATTCCAATTATCGCCATTTGAGGAGGTACATACTAATGGTTCCTACATTAACCATGACCAAGTAAATGCATGGGTCCGTGATATCAATGCGAATGAAGAATATGCTCTTCATCGTGCTTGTTGCTCTTTCAATCCTCTTTTGGATATCATCTACCAATTAGTAAGAAGAAATGGCCTTCGAGCCTTTCGAGTGCAAAATGCGATTGGAATCACTCCATCGCAGTATCTTGACGCCAATCCTTTGGCTCAGGATATCCAGAAGAAAGTCATGAACCGTTACATTCTCGAAATGATGGGCGAGACTGTATAGATCATGTGAATATAAAGAAAGGCGTATACGTACAAAAGCATATCAATATATAAATTAGTTCGATTGATAATTACATACCTACTATATGCTACTTTGATTTGTGAATCTTGAATCTATTGGATTTGCATAAGCAACTTTGTCGTCATCTCCCGTACAGCATTCTTTCCTGGATATTTCATTCAATATTGTGTTACTGAAGTACAAATAGATGTTATGAAATGTGTAAAATAAAATAAAGAGTTACATCTTTCAAATGCATCTTCTGCTTTATACCAATCCAAATCCGGCACTTCTAACAATTGATATTGCAGACTCTAGTTTCTCCTCTAGCACCGTTTCACTAATTCCAAGTCCCTCAGGATCATAGCAATTGTCAGGAAAGTTGATTTGATTGACGCATGTGTGTCCTTGCGGCAAATGTTGTTCTGTCAAACTTGTTTGAAACCCAACCATTATCTTGAAGTCTGGATTAGTTTCAATGTGGGGCAAGATGGCAGATCCTGTCACATACAGCATGAAATTGGCTATTGATAAAGACGCATGAGTGAGATTTGAAACGATATTTCCATGAAAAAAGGTATATCTAATCTGATTATGCTTACCTGGAAATGCTTC
This sequence comes from Chaetoceros tenuissimus, assembly GCA_021927905.1. Classification (NCBI taxonomy): domain Eukaryota; phylum Bacillariophyta; class Thalassiosirophyceae; order Chaetocerotales; family Chaetocerotaceae; genus Chaetoceros; species Chaetoceros tenuissimus. Next base: position 687,593 of record BLLK01000075.1, read on the forward strand.
ATTCCGATTTGCAAGCCGACGAAGTACAGTAGGGAGAGTATCTGTGATGAATGTGATTTGAGCGATGGAAAGTTCAAATTCATCACGACTCTGTTGTAGAAGACCAATGATTTGTTCGATATCATACTTGGGACAAGAGAATAGCAATGAATTCAAGAGAACTGATGGAATTATGGAAAAGATGACTGGGAATATTCTGATATCTGGGTCATTCCTAGTTGGAGTTCCTTTCTCCAAAGCTGGTCTCCGTAGGTTTATTCCTTCGTCAAGGCCTTCTATAGCAATTGAACGTAGTCTCAGTATGTAAAGGTCAGCAAATTCGCGGAAGTTATCCTTGTTGATATCACTGTCTTCAGTGATTATGCCCTGAGCATATTTTTGCGGGTAGTATTTCTCGATCACTAGTAACGTGGAAAAGGAAGTTAGTGAGTTCATACTAAATCATGAATAAGACCAGACTTGTAAACTTACTTTCGTTGTCAATTTCATTCAGCCCAAATGTTTGATTTTCACGATTATCAAGTGAAAAAGTCTCATCCATCTATCATAGTTTGGTATTTAGAATGTGAAACGAAAAGTATGCAGAGATGAAAACAAAGTCTTACCTGCTGTAAGTCACCAGATAAATCCTCCATCTTGTACAATGATGACGTTGTTTCAAGACCCCGCAAGAAAAGATTCTGTAGAAGAACTGGAAGTACTGTACTTGAAATTGTACAATTTCTATCATCAAAAATGACATGTGCAAGAAATCGCCCCACAGCTCGGTAGTATTGTCTTTTGAAAAGATTCAATCATGAGTTACTCGAGATACGGTTAAACTCTGTCTCTTGAAAAAAAAAGGACTTACCTCGCTTTGCTATAAACATCGGAAAGCTGAACATTGCTGTAATGCTGGAGAAATCTATGATGGTAAAAATCAAAGACTGAATCCAAAGCCGGTACAAGCACTTTTGAATTCGATCTATTGAAAAGATTCACGCAAACCTGAGTGACAGTAATTTGATTACGCTCGACAGCCATGGGACTTTCGACATTCTCAAATTTGACCATATGGTTGTCTGTACGCTGATTGTCTTCATCCTTAATGTTGTTCTCCACTACAACTCCTTCTCCATATTCACCATAATCTAGACAACAAACTTTGAACCCTTTCTCCACCTTCATTGAAACCATTCTACCATCTGTACCATACCTTGTGTCATTCAAAACTTTAAAATATATTTTCATATGTCCAACCTTGAAGTACACGAGAAACATGATTAGATGCTCAAAAGGAGTAAAGATTCATTGCGACTAAACCAAACTTACTTGCTCAAAAAAGGCGTTGTACAATAATCGACTTGGTCCACCATCGTCAATTGCAGTGTCCTGCTTGATCTTTTTCTTCGTTCCGGCTATACAAGAGATATCATGAGCAATTACGTATGAGAAGCGCATAGTTATATAGTAGGAGCAACTTACAATGGAATTGAACATCCCAATTGCGAACAACTTTGTTAGCACTTTCATAAGTACCCTTTTCAGAAGTGAAATCTTTAAACAAAGCCCCAAAGTCATTGTCAGATTTTGAATTTTCGTCCCAACTGTCAAAAAGCTTCTGGAAGTCAATGTCTTGTGACAGTTTAAACTCTTGCTCTTTACCGTTTTTAATAATTCTTCTTTTTTTCTCGTTGATATTATCGAGAATGTGATTTCTGAAGTCAGAAATCTCTTCTTTCGAAAAGTCCTTTATCTCTTTTCTCTTTGTCGCAATACCAAGTTTCATGTTGTTCTTTTTCAGTTTTTCCTCCAGTTCCTTCTGCTTCTTTGAAAGGTCTTCATTGATAGCTTTCAGTTCTTCTGCCTCTTCAAGTTTCTTCTGCTGCTCTTTTAGAATTCTTTGATTTTCGCGATTTGCACGTTGCAAATAACTCATGGCCCTGATACAAGCGAGTTTAGAAATTGAAATTTAGGCAAAGTTTCGACAGATATGAACTCACTCGTTAAATTCTATCCTCTCTGCCTGGATAGCCGCGGCATAATTCTTCTCTCCTTGCATATAAAGTGCTTTATGACCAATCCCTGGCTTGATGTTTCCCCAATAGTTGCTGTAGAGCTCTTCCAGGTAGATCAGAGTTCCAAGATGACGAAAGCACCTTTCGCCTTCAGCCAATTTTCGCAAATGAGCCATAATTCTATCCGCGTAAGTATTTTAAATGTGACAATTAAAGATATCATGTGAGATGAAATAGTAGCCATGGAAAAGAATGCATAATACAAAACTTACCCTAAAGGGGACTTCTTCTTGGCATCACATTTCTCATTATCAGTTAGCCCGAAATTATCTCGCCAATTCTGTAAGAGGAGATGTCAGTTTAGGAAGATTCAAAGAAAGCATCAATTTTAAATGTTGACCTAGTACGCACCTTTAGCTTCTTGCTACATGGGCAGTAGCACATCTCGTCCCCTGCTGTAGATACACCATTGTAATGGAACCCTTGGTCCAGATAGACACAGTATGGAAGTGCATCAATGAACGGTTTGACACCTTCCGCTTCATCTACAATTGAATCATGCAAGTCAGCAAATAACCCTTGATGACGTCCAACTGAAGAGTCATCTGAGTCAAAATCTTCATAATCATCCGATGCTCTTGGTTTCCCATATTCTTTTTCCGACACAGCAATGATTCTTTCATCGACTTTCTCCCAAGCTATCCTCGCTGCCTCCTTCTTTTTTGCAAACCAGTCCTCTCCGAGTGTCTTTGCATATCGCGTATCTTCGTCGGCTGTCAATCCTTCCATGGAGAAAATAGCATTATGATCCATCACGAATTGAGATCGGGCTTTTTCCTCAAAGGTACATGAGTCCCAATTTTCTGCTGTTACTTTCAGCAACTTTTGCTTTTTCCTATGATCCTGCTGCTCGGGACTGAGAGGCTGAACTGATGACACTTTCTCATCGTCATCTGCTACATGGGGCTTGAATGGTGACTCTTGCTGCTTCGGGTCACGGGTTCTAGGAGCACTATGTTGATTGAACTGCTGTTGTCTGTTGTTATAGTTTCCACCATAGTTGTTGTTATTCCTTCTATTGTCGTATCCTCGATTAGATGAAGAAAATCTATTGTTCCATCTGCCTCCTCCTCCATTGCTTCGCCCTCCACTTGGCCTTCGATCTCCGTTGCTTCTGTTGTGGCCACCTGAGCGTGGTCCGTAGTAACTCATCTTATTTAGATGCTTCAAATTGGGTATATCTTTAAAATTTAAATAGCAGTGTGTTGTGAAGTGATGAAATAGAGTGTTCATATCGTTTTGAGTTTGTCGAGATGTCGGTCGGATGACGGACGGACAAAAAAGGCTAATATGGCTTTTTCCACTTTCTTCTTTTCTATTTCTATTTTTCTATTTGTTAGTGATCTTATCATGTCACAAGTAAAAGCATTCATTAAAATTTACTTTATATTTACCAAATTAATATATATATTTATACATATACATAGAATTGATGCTTACTTTTCAAACAATAAAAGGAATCATACTCATAGTTTACGCCGATTTTCTCGTTGCTCTATAGTCAGCTCTAGACTGCAAATCATCCTCCATATCTTCGTCTTCGGTAACATTTGCAGCTGCTTCAGTCATGACAACATCAGAGAAGATTTCATCTCTAGGTGCAGATAAAGGAAGAATTAGACTTCTTTCATGCACTTGGTAAGGCGCATCTTCGCACAATGTATAACATTTCCCATCTTCTCGAAATGACAAGCAATCCAGTGCCTTGGCAGCTGCAGCATGCTCTGCATCTTTCTTTTTTGAGAACCAAACAACTTCCACTGATACCCCTGGATCATCAGATTTTTCCATAGTTGTAGAATATTGCTTCGGGTTCTTCCATTTGCCACTCATAAATTTTTCTAAAGTAATTGGACATTTGAAAACAGATGTAAATTTCTTTGCGTGAGAAGGACTATTTTCATCAGGCCAAGTCACGAAACATTCGTTCATGTGAAACTTTTGATCTTTATATCGTTGGCCGTACCATAGAGACAATGCATTCTTGGGATTCTCAAAAGATAGGTGATATTTAGGAGTATCTTGCTTGAATATTTTTGGTTTTGTAAATCTTCCTGTTCCACCTTTGTATTTTGATGGATCGAATTTATCCCAACCGCTTCCGAGAGCAAACCCATCGCTTTTCCTCATCTTGTCTACTTTTAAAGAATATTCTGATCTTTCATCGCCGAGACCATCTTTCAAGTTTTGGTTCAAGAAACCCTTTTTCATTGTTTATGTTCGCTTGCCGTAGGAGTTAAAAGTAGCGCTAGTGAACGGTTGGATATCAGCACCAGTATTATATTTTAGTTGATTTACTCTTGCCAAAGTTCTGTTCATAAAAGAGATTCTTCGTTTTATCTCGATCTTCTTCAATCAAGATATGAGCCCTTTAGACGCCATCAGTAAATGGCCTTAATCAGTGTCATTTAGAAGTGTCAAAAAGCGTATCTTTTTTGGCAAAAGTGTGGAGTGAGAACGTCTCTTTTTCTTTTGAAACAAAAGTGAAATTTGGTAACATATATATGAATAAATGAACGAATATGAGCGACCCATCCAAACCCCAAACATACATCAAGAAGAATGTTGATGACGATAAGACCAGGGGAAGGATTCCTGAAGAGCCAAATCTTCTCTCGTCTCAACATGTGTCTTTCCAAGAATCGTCTTCATCGTTGTTTCTTTCCTCCTCATCTAATGAATCCTCTAGTTCAGATGAATCAGATGTCTCATTGTATACACCAGCAAATGATAGATTGGAGAATATCCTCAAAAAGTCTACTTCTCGCAAGAATAAAGCCACCTCATCTGTGAATTTGAGACGAAATCATTCTATCCATAGCAGGAATGCACGTTCATTGGTAGGATGGCAACTATGTAAAAATGGTAGATTCAAAGCAAGAGTCTTCTATAACGGGAAAGTAATTCAGTTTGGAAGTTTTCTATTAAAGGCTGATGCTGCCGAGATGTATGACAGAGTTCGTGCTATTATTGAAGAAGGAAGTTGTGACGATCTAGAAGCTACTGCTCAAATCCAAGTGGCTTCGATGAAGACACGATACATGTCTAGAAATTTCTATACGGAGCAAGAGTATATTGTATCTAGAACAGGAGAATTGGTAGAGATGGCTCGACTTAGTGCTGAAACTTTAGGTGAACTCTTGATTGAATCAAAGCCAGCGTTTCTAACAAAAGAAGAGATTCTATATAGATTGCGTGGATTACATAGACGTAACCGTGTGAAAGAAGAAATAGAAGGAGGAAATAATAAAGCTGTTCCATCAGTCATTTCAAGCAATCATACTGATGGTGACAATACTGCTGTTTCTGCTACTTTTTGTCCAGAATCCCCGAGCCAGTCTGTTGGCGTTCCATCTACTGATACTGCGGCAACTCCGAACAAGTCTATTGAATATATTGCGAGACGTCCTCCTTTTGAGGTAAGACACCCAAAAGTTACTATGTTTGAATTTACATCACTTGAAATATTGATTCACAAATATTTTCACTTTCTCTGACAAGGTGGTCACTGCATCTCCGCCATCAACTCGAAATGCTTTTGCAAAGGAATCGCCTACGAATGACGAATCTAAAAATATAAACAATTTTTCGGAGATGGCAAACTTAGATAATGCATTCTATCCACATCCGAGCACAAAGTTTCATAATATCTCGGAATCGTCAGAAATTGACTATAATGAGGGAGCTTTAGATTCATTCCAAGAAGGAGACAAAAAACTTCCTGCTGATGACGGCTCTCAAGTAGAGAAGGCAGTGATTCATCAAGTTGCCTCCAATGTCGGACCGTCATCTGCCTCGAAGTCAGAAGACCACGACCAAGAAGCAAGACTTCCTGATGAGCATACTGCTCATGATAGCTCTGGAGTAGAAGAGGCTGTTTTTCAACAAGTTTCCTTCAATGATGGACCTTCATCAGCTTCGAAGTCAGACCAAGACCAAGATCTCTTGTCGTTAGAAGGTATTCAAGAACAGAGGCTTTGTGATGTTATAATGGCATGTGATACGCCAAGAGCCTCAAGATCTAGATCCAAAGGGGTTCCTTATAGCGAAAACCTACTTTCTAGGAATAACATTGACTATTCATTTTGGCAAAGTATAAAGGCTAGGGAAAATGTGAAATCTACTACCAGTTCTTCACATCAAAAGCATTGTTGCGATGATGATATTGACTCAGACGACTCATTACGGGATGCATACAATATTTTAATGGGTGGATATGATGGTGAAAGTTATAGTAGTGAAAGTGATTTGTCGGACTCAAGCTTATCTGATGATTCAAGTCTTGATCAGGATGACTACAGTATTGTTGTTTCTGAAGCAAATGAATCGCATCCACGTAACCGAAGCACGAATAAAAGAACGTATGTACCTTCTTCTTCAAATTTCAAGGCGAAAAAAGTCTTTCGAAAAAGGAATAAGAATGACAGTAGTCGTCGCAGAAAGAAGCAGAAACGAAAACATTTAACAAAACGTAAGAGATCTAACCCTACCAAACGCCGCAATACAGTCTCAAGCCGTGAAATTCAATCCCCATTCTTCCGTCAGCCATCTTTTCGTGTTGGGTCTCAACAAGGTGGACATTCCTGTTACCCTTTAAATCCAAGAGATAAGTCTCATAGGTAGGTACCAACAGTAATCCTTGATAACAACATTGCAAATGTTTCACTCATCCCATTTGATCATTTAGTATGTGGGTTCATATATTGGATTCGTCATTGCTATATTTTGAAAGAAAAGGAAATGAGGAGTTATCAAAGATTCACCGTGATCAATCTGGACAGTACATTCTTGTCTCTAGAAAAGAGGTGGATAGTAAAGGGAGCTATTTGTTCGGTCCAAGAAATAAATTTGAATATATGTATGCTCAAGAGAATGTGACGTCGGAGTCTTCAGATAGTAGCATTTCAATAGTTGAGCTTTTGGAGTCTCTTGGAGATTTTGCAAAGCTGACTACTCGCAAGGTAGTCTCTCGTTTAGAGTTATTCCAGTCTCCAGCCCATCAGGTAGGAGTTGACGCACAAGGTGAAAAGAAGTTTCTTATAAGAGAATTCGACAGTAGTTTGGTCGAAGAAATCGAAGATGATGGTCACGAGGTAAGTTGATCGTCTATTTACATATGAATATAACTCAATTCAAGCACTTTATTTAAATCATTTCATGTTTCATTTGATAAACATTATAGGGATGCGGCTATATCTCCGAGGTAGGTAGCAGTTTATACTATGTATTCTTGACCTCTTTTTCTCTAACGTGAATATACTCCATAGAAATTTCTCTCTAGTCTTTTCACTAGAGAATCAGCGCAAAACATTATCTCGCTACAAGTTCGACTATTCATTCCAACCAGGGGCATATTCAAGGTGAGAAATGATAAACAGTGGTATAATACTCCTATAATCTTCCACTCATGTCCAACTTTACCAATCAGGGTATGCTAATGAAACAAAGAAATGTAAGCTACAATATATATCTTTGCATAGAAGATCTTGTGTCACTTTCTCATTGATTTTTTTCCAAATAGGCGAAGGCGTCTATTTGTCTGCCAACATCAATGAAAAAAGTAGACAAATCAAAGAAACCAAGAAATAAGAATGCTTGCATAGTCGTATGTAAAGCAGGTGTAGATCCGAGCAAAAATGCAAAACAAATTGCTAAATTACCACATGTTGATAAAGGTTAGTTCTTGATAATATACAAAAATAAAATTTATTCGAACCGCTTAGATAACAGACTAACATCTATGTCTTTTGATAAGATGCCTCTGGACCTGCAAAATCTTTTGAAGTGAAAAAATTAAGTAAGATGCTGATCAGACTGTTGGTGGCGATAGGAGTTCCGAGAAAAGTTGTAGATCGATATGTGAATCGATCAGCTTTCAGATCACACGAGCAAGAAAAAAAGGGCAAATTCCATCTACATCATGCCTTTGTTAGAGGAGTAGCTGATCCTACGTCAAATCGATCAATGGAACCCAACACTATTTTCATATCAGGTAAGATTCTGAAACGATAAGGAGCGGTCAAACGTAGTCTATCTTTTTGTTATATATTTGTAAGAAGAGCATCTAAATCTACCTTCTTGTTTCCCCACATTAGGCATTTCAAATTCTCTCAAACCATTTCCTGATGCAATTCTCATTACAAGATCACCTTGCATCAAAGCTACGGATATTCATTTGGTAAAGCTAGTAAAGAGCAAACCAGAAAAGATGTCGAGTGAAGACTATAAATGGCTTTGTGAGCTGCCATTTGGAGCTGTGATCTTTGGCTTTCCAAGAAAAGGCTGTCATACGATGCCGTCTGCAATAGCAAAAGGCGATCTTGATGGTGATCGATACTTTATCATATGGGATGAGGAAATTCTTAAGCATTCTCAAGCTCCACTCCTTGTTGATAAGATACTTCCCTCTGATGAAAAAGATGAAAATACAAAAGAGGTTATAGATGATCCTGATTGGTTTACCAAAGCTCAAGATTTCATGGTAAATCCAGAAACAGGCTTGGTTGCAGCATTGATCGGTAAGCTTTACAAAGCATCAGAAAAAGCAGCAGATGATGACGAGGACAACAAAATGATGAACGAAGATGCAATGGCTTTTGCCGATGCTTATTATGATGCCCTCGAGAATGCAAAACATGGCACAAAGATAAAGCTACCACAGCATCTCTGGCCAGAACTACCAGAAAAGTTTTGGAAATTTCTTGAACCGATCTAATCTTCTATTTTCCAAAAAAAGTGTCTAGTATTTAGTTTCTAAAATAGTACATTAACGTTTTAGTCCCATCTTGACATTATGACAGAGGAAATTAGCCAAGACACTGCCAGTCCCGTATGGAGTTCATTCAAAATGAAAAACGGAAAAAATGTACACCAACGTCGAAAACAACACAAACAACCTTTCTTCACAACATAATCACATAAAAATTCAATACCTATTTCACGCAACACAACTACAACAATCAACACTCAGTTCTAGGTATTCACATACCTAGTGTGATGCAGCCTCTTTTGTGTAATGTTCAATATGGTCACTTTGGTGTTCTACTTCTTGAATGCAACCCTGACCGAAGGCATTACAAAAGCAAGAGAAACTGTATCGCACCACTGAGCCACCATCTGAACAGACATAACCTTGCTCCATACCCTTGTCTAAAAAGCAACAACCAACAGCGCAATAATGCCTCCAATCACAACAGCATAAAATACAAATATACAATATAATGCATCTAGAAAATGAAGATCTCAACTCCATAAGGGACAAGGTTTGAAATAGGTATTCCAACACCTATGTGAGGTATTTCAACACCTGTGCAAAAGACTTCTTATGTTTTTGTACTGTTCAATATGGTCACTTTGGTGTTCTACTTGAATGCAACCCTGACCGAAGGCATTACAAAAGCAAGAGAAAGCATTGCACCCCTCAGCCATGTTCCTTCCGCACGCCCAAGTGACTCTACTTTTCCGTCTGAATGTTGGGGGACTTTTCAAAGAGCTAGATTCTGATTTGCCAAACTATCGCTCATCATAGTCCATGCCAAGAGTATATAGAGAGAACTGCGCACCTTCAAGCACGGCTGAAATAGGCACAGAAGACAGACAAAGATGACTGGATCCTTCTTGGTAGAATCTACGTGACTGCTAACGATACTTCTGATGCACACTTGGATCTCGCCAATGCTGACTTAACTGAACTTTACTGGCAATGCCACTTGATTAAAAAGAAGCTGCAAAATAGATGGCGAAGTTATGATGAACAACTTTTTTAGTAATAATATCAATAACCTAAAAAACAAAGAATTCAGGGCAAGGAATGAGAATTAATATTCCCTGCCCTGAATTCGTAAAGGGCTGGTCTAAGATATTTTTGTACTCGATTGAAGGTGGATAAAATCGAGACGCCACATCCGTGAGGGATGGTGGTGCTGATCATGTGACGAAAGAAGTAATACGTTGCATTGTTCATGCACTTTTATATACGTTGTTATTGATGTCCATGATATTGAAGATAACTTCTAGACTTGATACACGAGAATGGTATTAATTTAGATTATTCTGTTTCTAGGAAGAATCATGAGACGCAAGTGACATCATTGGAGAAGAATTTTGAGTAAAACCTTGGCAGAGGATGTCATGAACTGTTCTTAAAAAAGGATGCGATGAGACTTCACGAAATGTAACTGAATGAAGTCATTTCAATATGCATAAAAAGCGTTTCATTTGTAAAAGCGAGAGAGTTTTAGTCTCCCATCTTTCTTGTTCCACTGATGTTCAGACACATTTGTAAAGAATATGATCTCAAGACAGAAGCTGAACCTTCCACTGCATCTGTATGCCTTCGATAAAGTCCACCTAAATATGCATATAATAATTCCGATAAGCTAGCATCTAAAGCTGGTGCCGCTTTCACCAATTCTCTAGGTGAATCTTTGGCGACCTTCTTTCTCTGCGGAGACTAACTTGTCACTTTAAATACTTTATGGGTACTTCAGTAGAATTATACAATATAAATCAAATCCAGTCACCTTCACTGCTATCATCGCTTTTTGCTTTCTCAACCTGCAGATTCTTTTCATTCTCTGTATTTTCCTCGGCATTTGCATCCTCAGGATCAGGATGGTTAGCTTCATTAGTATTGCCAACTTCAGAATTGGTGGTAGTATCATCACTTGCGTCGACATCAACTGATTCTGCGTTAGTTTTTTCGATGTCACTGTAGGCTGTGGAAATAGAAACAACGGTTTAAGAAACTTTGTGTTGTAAAAGTAATTGTAGAGTAAAAGAAACTTACGTGGCCAAGGGTACTCATAGTCAAATCCGTCGTAGGTTCGAAACAAAGCAGGTGTGCGATACATCTCTCTTATACCTTTGAAGATATGCTCAACAACTGGGACACTCCATCCTATAAGATAACTCACGTGAGACAAAGAGCATGAACGAAATATATACATGAATTGCACTACACTGGACTTACCGTTACCAATCAAATGCTTACAGTATTCTTCTTCGTCATAGTAACTCAGAACTTTCCGCCCTTCTGCTGGAGCTGATATCATTACTTGAAAGAAAGGCGCCTCGCCATATTTCTCTTTGACTTTAAAGTTGCACTTCTTCACAAAGTGCCACAATGAGCGATCAAGATAGGACTGTTGGATACAAGCTTACACGTTAGAAACGCAGAATATAACTTAGATTTGATACCAATCGACGCACCTTATAAGTCTTGCCTAGATTCATCTCTGGATAGAGAAATCCATTCTGCGCAATCTCTCGAAAGAGCTCCTTCATTGCCTTTGACACATATCCTTCCGGAAGGCCCATCATTATCTCTCGTTCCTTCACTGAATATGTCGACTTGAGATATCGCCCATCTTCAGTTGGCTTCACCTTCGTCATTCTTTCGTCATCAATTCTTGTGCGTGACGCCATTGAAGTGTTTGCCTAACAAACGAAGTATGTAGGTGTAAGATATATACAAATTTAATTATGTATACATCAAAACATACCTTCCAAGTCATGTGTCCCTCCTCTCTTTCAGTAGCAACAACAGAAGCAGCCATAACCCAACCATCGTCTAGAAGAAGTCTAGGGGTAGCAAGATCTGTTGCCACAGTAGTTGTAACCAAATCAGTTTTATGTACTCCTGTTTCGTTTGTTGGATCAGTATCGGCGTCATTAGCTGCATCGACATTGGTTGCTATTGTATCAGACTCCGTTTCCTTGTTCTCTTCTTCCTTCTCTGTTCTCGTTGTAGGTGGCATCTACCGTATGAAATTGTTGAGAAGTTGCTCATAATAATAGAACTATGGAGCGATAAGACTTACATTAGTCCAGTAAAATCTATTCCTTGCCATGGGACTGAAATCTTTTCCATCGAGTTGAATTGGCGGTAGCCCATGTTCATCGCGTTGACGGTAATAGGTGCTGACATTATCCGAATCTTTAAAGAGCACATTTTCCGACATGAATAATACTGGGTATTCCCTATTTTTCCGCTTAAATTGCAAATCATTCATGTCACTAATAAGAAGACCTACTTTAGGGAGGTAGCTTGATAGAAGTTGGTAAGAATGGATCGTTTACATGGCTGATGAAAATCGTTTTGCTGCCTCACCTCGCATTGTAATTTTCACGACTTCTATATGCGTTGACTTCACTGTAGTTCTGACAAGGGGCTCCTGTGTGCATTTTTAGTATATGAAATACGGAATCATTATTATCATGCTGTCTTCTTGCATGCAGTCACATGAATACTTACCTGCTACAACCAGATCAAAAGGACCGTGTTCATCAATCAATTTCCACAAGAATTTAGTACACATTGTTTTTGTATCGTTCTCTCCACCATAAATATCCTCAAATGACTCGATATAAATATGATCAATGTCATCGTCCTTGTGATTGAACTTACTCACATACACAGCAACTGGATCATGTTCTACATGTACCATTTTTGCAATTGGAAGTTTCAATTTCTTGAGGACGACTGCAGCGGTTCCTATTCCTGAAAACAGATCAAGCACAATAAGCGGATGATCAAGCTCCTTCTTTTCAATCCTTTGATGATACTGCTCTTTCACAGTCATCTATAACAAGATTTATGAGAATAGAAACAAAGAATATTGGAGCTCATCGTATTTCTGGACTCACATAATCTGGATAAGTTTCAATTTTCCAATTCCATTTATCTAGTACATCACGAAAGTCGTCATTGTGTCGTTGTACTTCCTTTCTCCGTTCACTGTTGTACAATCTTTGTATGTCACTCAACGGTTTAGCCTCTTCTAATTTCTTCTCACAAGTGTGCGACTTCACTAAATAAAATTAGGTCAGTTGAAAAAGAAATTGATATTTCAATCACACCTCGAAATCAAATGGTCTACTTGTCAACTTACAAATGGCTTCTGTCATAGGACTGAGATAGTCGTTGTGCCTTTCATTAAACTTGTGGCAGCAGCCTCTATGATATAAATAAGTATTGCCCTCAGGTGCAGAGTTTCCACAGTTGTTCATCACAAGAACTCCCCAGTCAGGGTCTATGTATCTGTTGACAGTCGCATCTGTACAGTTGCATTTCAAACAGCATATAGCATAGCGAGGAAAAATAACACATTCATCTGAAAAATAGGCAGGCAACCATTCTTCCTTCAGCACATCACTCATAGAATCATCGAATTCATTAGATGGAGGCGGATCATTTTTGAGAGGGTCAATCTCCTCATTCTTTACAGGGCTAGTTGCAACATTTTGCTTCTTCTCCGCTGGTTTATGAGGAGGGCTTTCCGGTGCGTTCCTTTTTAGATCGGCTTCATCATCTGACGAATCAAAAGATAGACCATTCATTTCTAAAGAATAGATTTGAATTTCTTTCTTGAATATTTTGTTTTTTGCCACTTTCAACTTGATATGATGTGATATAAGCAGCAGCTTAGTTTTGATTGTTCCTCGATCCCTCGTCTTTTTGTATAATTGCTATTTTAGTGCTAAATGGCCTGTCCGCTTGTCAAGATACTTTTTTTTTTGGTGAGCAGCACAGTTGCAGCAGCCATCAGCATCAGCGGCAATAATAATGAAGGACATCACATCCACATCACAGAATGAAAAGGCAATACTAATCACTACAATAAAAGTAACTAACAAATGAGCTACCATCGTGACTATGATCGAGGACGTGATAGAGGAGGAGGGTATGGCGACAGAGGCTATGGTGGAGGAGGATATGGAGGGTAAGTAAATATACTAGCTAGCTCTTTCATATGTTTAAGTTACCTAGTTAAGTCACTAGCTCACCTTCTATCTCCTTTCATCTATTTAGTGATCGTGATAGATCTAGAAGTAGGGATTATTTTGACAGAGGTGGAAGAGGCGGCGGGCGGTTTGGAGGCGGGAGAGGTGGAGGTAGAGGAGGAAGAGGTGGTAGAGGCCCACCTAGGCCAGTAGATTCTACGAGTGTCATTACTAATTGTTTCGAGTAAGTTGTTTTCTACACATGTTTGTATATTTTTAATGACCAATGTCTCATGTATATTTATATATTTCAGAACTACCTTCAGAAATGACAAGATTGAAATTTTTGAGTTCGAAATAAGAATTTTCAAGGCAAAGAAACAAAAAGATGAAAAGTTTAAACCTCTGAAGGATGGGAATGGAAACTTTATTTATGAAAAAGGCAAACAAATCTTGAAACAAGATGAAGGAAGTAATCGAAAGTTTGAGGTTGAAAGTGGCGAGTTTAGTCGTAAGATCTTGCTCAAATTATGGTGAGAATATTTTGTAGAATTTGAACTGGATATCAAATAGCAAACGCATCTAATCTGAATTCTTCTTCGCTAGCGATACTTTCTGGCAAAACCGTATATTTGTAGTGACTGACGGCTTTTCGAAGGCATATAGTCCTACAAAATTGTTTGATGAAGCGAGACGAGACTATCATATTATTGTGAAAGAAGATTGCGCCGAAGATGCTGAGTACGCCGAACGTGTTAGAAATGCCCATTTTCTCATTGAATTCAGAAAGGTTGGGAGAGATGGAAGAATTACCTACTACCCTAAGCAACTTGGGGATTTAATACAAGTTCGAACTTTCATGTCTGTACTCTACAGATCTGCATTGGAAAGCAGTGGCATGAAACTCTATGGCAAGAGCCCAAGAGTTGTGCATCTACCTGCAGACAGTCAAACAGAGTTTATAAAGAGCAGGAAACTCATGGACTTATTGCGTACTGTAAGTTGACTTTACTCAGATATTATTGACTAGCTATTGTCTCTTATTTTTGACACAAATGTTGCTCAAAATTATAGGAACAAAAATATAGGCCTTCGATTGGAATTGTTGATCTCTTCCGAGCAAGTGCAGATGGAGCGAGTGCGACTGGACGGCTTTTTCTTAATCTTGACCAAGGTTAGTAATTGCAGTATCTAGCACAGCTTTTGATTTCAATAGTGTGACTTATTTACTATATCCATCCTGTGTAGCTGTGGAGTTTCGGATGAGAGGCACATTTCCTGGAGTACGAAATGATTGGATCCCACTTCTCCAGACATCAAATGGACGTTGTTCAATCGCTGATGTACCAATAAGTGATCCTCATCGCCCAATCGTTGATCAGGACTTGCAAAATAGGTAAGTCAATTCATTGATTAGTTACATGATGAAAGACATTCATTGATAGTTTATTTTTATTCCTTTCAAAAGAATTAAGTTAGCACTTTTGAAGCTGACAATTAATGTGAAGTATGAAGTCCCAATACCAAATGGTGCAGCGGAGAGGTTGAAGCAGAAATTCCCTGATCGGGCAGAGGACTGGATTAATAATAGACTCAGTCGGAGTTATGGTTTGCAGGTGAGTTTATTTCATATGTCATTCAATATCTTTATTACGGTGGTTTATGGACACTAATGTCATTTCATAGGTTCGTCACAATCGTCGTATGCCTGCAAGAGGCGAGCAGCCAAAGCCAGGCAAAAGCAAACGAGTCGAAGAGGGGGAAGAGGAACTACCAAGTAAAGGGCTAGATAAAAATGTGATTGTAAGTATACACTACTGCTGTTCTTCACAAAGATCGACTTTATAATATGCTAACAAATCTGCACTTGATAGTGGAACCCAACTGATCCAAATGAGTACTCATTTATGTTTGGTCCTAAAGGAGAGGCAAAGCGACTTGTAACAGTTCCAGAATACTTTCGTGCGCGATGGGGGTTAACTCTACAATATCCTAATATGCCCCTTATCTATACTGGGTATGTATAGTTCACTTATGCAGTATGCATCATCATAGTAGCGATTCTAACTTGATATTTTTATCTCACAGAAAGCAGGAATGGTTTCCCATAGAATTCTTGTAGTAAGTATTTTCACTGTGATATTCTCCTGAGTATTTGTCTTTCCAATTTCTCATAAACTTCATTGTATAGTCAAGGAGAAGCACCATTGAAAGAAAATGTTCAGAGGCCAAAAAATGTGCAATCGGTTCTTGCAGAGAACGATGAAATAGCTGGACATATTCGAATTCAGCACCTTTCATCATTATACAGATATATCCATAAGCAACTACAGAGGTGAGTAGTTCCAGTATTCCATGAAGCCTTTGCTTTTGAATTCTTCGACAGTATGTTTAATACAATCATTTAATTTTCGTTTCCTTTAGAAATGGTCTCGGTATTTCCCACGTATTGGAACAGTGAGTACTATCTCTATGATTTGTATATAACGTAATTGAACAGAATACGTACTTATTTCTTACACCTAATCTAGGTATGGCATTGACATATCCAACAATCCGAAAACTGTGGAGGCAAAGGTCCTGCCCTTGCCGAGAGTATTTTTTGGGAGTCAAGAGGTCAGTGTCGGGAACGGAAGTTGGAACCTTCTTAATGTGAACTTTACTAGACCAGCGGACTTAGGTGCATTTGCAATTGCAGATTTCAGTGGCAGGCGAGCTGGAAGTAACTTCATTTCAGAGTTTCTCCCCGTTGCAAGGAAACATGGAATGGCAACTCCACTTGAAGACAACATTAACCTTTCCAACATAGTGGAGGAATCGCGAGTTTCACGTGGTGGTCTTACTGTAAGCACTATGGAAGATACTGTCAGCACCGCAATCGAGAAAGCGCATTTCTACTTCACAGGGCCTTATCTGAGGTAAGAGATGGACTTTGGCTTGCCTTAATGCAAAGTTGTTCATGTGGTTTTGACTAACATAACCTTTTAATTAGGCGTATGTATGATACGTACAAAGGTAAGCCTTAGCTATGGCCAATATGCAGTTTCTTTTATCTATTAGCTAACACTGTCTTTATTCAGTTGGTATTAATGGTAAAGTCCAAAGTCCTGATGCCCGAGATGGAATATTCGATACGGAATGCGTCCTAGTACCTGGCGTAGAAGAGAACTCAGTAGGGGTCATACTACGTAGGAACGCATGTTTCTCTACTCATAAGTTAAGCAATGGAGTTAATGCTCGACTTATGTACCGACATGGTCGCAGGGACTACGACCCTTTTGACGTAAGACTCATGAATCATGAAGTTCAAGTTTCCGACAATAATGTATGGCGAAGTGTTCGGAATGTCGATACTGTATTGTGAGTACTTCATATAATTCATATTTCCAAACTCAGATGGTGTAATTCCTCATATTCTTCACCAATAGTATGACAGAAGATGGTCGTGAGTACAATGATGCCAATGCGACTCCTTCTCTTGAAGTCCACATTGATTTTGTACAGGTTTTATCAATTTTGTTTGTGATTCTACCAGAACAGTCAACATCAGGTATGTAAATTTGACAAAATAAGTCTCGCGAAATATTTATGCTAATCATCACATTGTCACCACAGATTATGGCATTGCAAAACTACTGAGCCATTTCCACTACGGCATTCCATCCCAATGTTTAGTGGCGGAAAAGTTTCTTAAACAAAGACAGAAGGGACAGTAGTAAGTTTCTTATTTCACTTCTAAAAAATCTATTCACTTTCTAATCGTTTATTCTCCGTTAGTTGTTCTAATATTGCAATCAAAGTAAACGCTAAGCTTGCAAATTGTAGTAACAGGGCGACCACTTGGACTTGCATGCCTACTTCATCCAATCAATTTCAACCTGATACTGCCCCGAGAGATAAGCATGGTCCTACTTGGATTAGAGAGGTTGATACAATTGTTATCGGGCTTAGGTAAGTAGTCACAGTATCTGACATGTAAAGAATCCTTCTTCTCATTTGAATCTCATAATTTGCTTTTTCTCAAGTATGTCGAATATGCGGCAAGGTGATGAACATGTATCAATCGTGGCTGTAAGTGCTACATTAGACCATAATTGTATTCGAATGGCACAAGACTTTTGCGTTTGTTCGAAGGAAAAGGTAATTGATAGAGAGGTGGTTGCTTACCTAGTACAATCAATGCTGACAATGTACTATCATAGTAACGACTATGCTGTCCCTAAGAGAATACTCGTCTACAGAGATGGAGTCTCTGACGAGCTCTGTTACGATGTTCTCTTGAATGAGGTACCTGGAATCCGTTCTGGATTCAAAAAGTTTTGTCACTTAATTCGTCGAGATATTGATATCCCACCAATTACTTTAGTTGTATGCCAGACGGGTAACAGCTTGAAGGTTGTTCCTGCAGACGAAAGAAATGGTGTTGGACGCGGGGGCAAGAATGTTCATACTGGCACATGCATTGATACTGACATTATCAGTGCCCCTCTTGATATTGGCGATGAAAGTAAGGGCGAGGAACAAAACATGAAATCTTATGGAGGATATGATTTTGTCTTAGTAGCTCAAGGCTCAGGCAAAGGAACTAGTAAGCCTGTGCAGTATAAATGCATATTGAACGAAAATGCAATTGCTAATACTTACGGAGGATCTCCTTTGACAAGAGACTTTTTGGAAAGGGCAACATTCGAGCTTAGTTATCTTTATTCCACAGCAACCAAGGCTGTTCGTTTGGTATCGGTTTTAAAATACTCTACTCGTCTTGCCGAAACATTCCACAAATACTGTGGACAAGTGTTCCATACTCTTGTTGCTCGGCCTCTTGATAGCATGCGTGCGAATACAGATGACTCGATTGGATTCGTAAGAGCTAAAGACATATTTACATTGCCCGATGAAGAATCAGTAAGTACTTTGGTCCTTCTCATATTAAAATGCAGCATTACTCTCCACTTACACTAATATTACCATTCAGAGCTTCTCTCTCCTCAAGGCATTTACTGCAAGCCTACCTACCGAGAATGGAACTTTATACGCACCCGGATCACATTTGGCTGCTTGACTGAGCGCCTTCTGGTACATATCTACATGATTCATTTTCTACCTGTTTATATATCAGTGCATGGTGGTTACGATCAGTGAAAGTCTGATGGCCGTAAAAGATAAAATCAAAATTAATGCATATGATTTTTGTCAAAGGCTTTTGCTAATTCACTATACAATCAAACTTGCATTGTTTATTCATATTTCTTAAAATAAATCTTTTCATTTCTGATCACACTAGATGTACGTATACAAAGATAGTACGGCTGTAACAATGACAGTACGGCTGCAACAATGACGAAGGAGATAAAAATGTTCTCGTCGAATTACAAACAAGAGAAATAAATTAAGCTCTGATTGTAGATCACTGTGGTTGACCTTGACCACTACACATATATACTCTGCCATAATAACCTGAATTGGCTCATTATCAGAATCACGCCAAGATACAATGTCATCATGAAGTCTCTGTGCTATCTTTTTAATGATCGAAATGCCAAATCAAGTCAGTGAGCTAGTTCGCTGATTTTATCCTCATCTAAAACTACCAAAAAGTTCTGTAACAATAGATAGTTAAGATCAGTATCTATTTGCATTACCATACGATAGACTTATTTGTGGAATTTACGTTCTAAATTTGACATTTATAAATGGGACCAAATGAAAATCATTTTCTTCGAATTTCTTCATGACTATGAAAATGCTGACTTTATCACTGAAAGTCAAACAGTGTGCGAATGCATCCAAAATACATTTCGATGAATGATTCGATCAAATCTATTCAAAGTCTACACTGAAAAGTGGCTTTATTGGATTATAGATTCTGCCGGAATAGAGGATGAAAAGTAAACATGCCAAATATATACATATGACATATAGGTTATAACCCTTGACAGAATAGAAACAGGATCAGCCGAAACTTTCATCATCACAAGATGCTATCTTAATTGAAAGAACACTAGTTGAGGTCACAACTAACCATTGAAATACATAAATACAAGCCTTATCTCATTATTTATGTTTGAAAAGAGAAGCAGTAGCTTTGAGAGAAGAAAAGCCGAATGAATTACACTTGGAAAACAGTCTACGGCGATCAACGCCTTGTTGATCTAGCTCGTGAGCTCCGTGGGAAATCAGCTGATAGTGAAGAAGAGGAAGAGAATGGTGATGATTATTCAGATGATGATGACAATGATTCTGATGATCATGAGTTCATAAATGATGATGAGGAAGAAGGCGACGATGATAATGATGAGGAAGAAGATTCATCGAGTAGTGAAGAAGAGGAAGTCAAAGAATCCAAATTTGATAAAAGGTGGAACGATAAATACAAGCAACTGAAAGAGTACAAGGCACAAAATGGACATTGCAATGTGCCAAGAGTATATGAACCAAATAAAGCTCTTGGTACTTGGGTATACAAACAACGACAGGAATATAGAAAGATGTCTGAAGGTCTTTATTCCTGGATTACACAGGAAAGAGTAGAAAAGCTAGAGAATATTGGCTTTTCATGGGTGGTGCTCCGAAGTAACGATACTTGGAACGAAAGCCTAAAAAAGCTGAAGGAATTTAAAGCTCAAAATGGGCATTGCAATGTGCCACAGGGCTACGAGGCAAACAAAGCTCTTGGAAAATGGGTTAGTGCTCAGAGGCAGAGTTATATTCTCAAGTCAAAAGGATTGCAATCTTGGCTGACTGAAGAACGAGTAGAAAAACTCAATAATATTGGATTTGTATGGGCACCAAAGAAGGATACCTGGCACAAAAGACTTGAACAACTTAAGGAATTCAAAGCTAAGCATGGACATTGCAATGTGCCACAGGGCTACAAATCAAATAAATCTCTTGCTATTTGGCTCGAACACCAACGATTTCAACATAAACTCATGTCTAAAGGTGCTCATTCCAACATGACTGAATATCGAGTTGAAAAACTAGAGAGTATTGGAATTTTATGGAATCCAAATGTGGATATTTGGAATGATAGATATAAACAAGTCAAGGAATTCAAAGCTAAAAATGGACATTGCAACGTACCACGAGAATATGCACAAAATAAAACTCTTGGTAGCTGGGTTCATCGTCAAAGAACTGAATATTCACTAATGAAGAAAGGACTTCAATCAAAGATGACAGAGGACAGAGTAGAAAAGCTTGAAAATATTGGGTTTGTTTGGAGCACAAAGAAGGATACCTGGAAGGAAAGATACGAAGAGCTTAAGGAATATCATGCTCAGCAAGGACATTGCAATGTGCCAAGTAATTATGAACCAAATAAAACTCTTGGCAATTGGGTTGGGAGTCAACGAGCACATTATAGACTCATGTGTGAAGGATTGAAATCTTCCATGACGGAAGAACGAGTAGAAAAACTGGAGAATATTGGTTTTGAATGGAAACTTAGAAAGAATGTTCAGAAAAATACATCATGGGATGAGAGACTACGGCAACTGAAGAATTTTAAAGCTCAGTATGGACATTGCAATGTTTCAGCGAATAACAAACTATATAAATCTCTTGGGATTTGGGTTGGGACTCAACGAAGTCAATATAAACAGTTCCACAGAGCCCCATCAGACATAATCAGAGAACGAATTGCAATACTTGAGAGTATGGGCTTTGTATGGACACCAATGAAGGATACCTGGAAGGAAAGATTTGAAGATCTAAAGATATTCAAAGCTCAATTTGGACACTGCAATGTTCCAGGCATTTATGAACCAAATAAATCTCTTGGAAAATGGGTCAATAAACAACGAGTACAATATAGACTCATGTGCGAAGATGCTCATTCGAACATGACAAGAGAGCGAGTAAAAACACTTGAGAGCATTGGCTTCGAATGGAGTTTGAAGAATAAAAGGATTAGTCATAAGAATGCTACAGTTAAAAAACACAGCAAGAAAAGTATTGTATCTAAGAATAATACAGTCAAGAGAAGCAGCAAGAAAAGGATTGCACGTAAGAACGCCACAGTCGGAAGACGCAGCAAAAGACTTAAATCAAAAAAATAGGGATAGAAATGTTTTTGAAACTGAAATGGCTTTTTCATTCCTATTTGTATTAGTAAATGTATAACTTAATTAAATAAATATTGGTCATTCTTTATCCACTTGTATAATTTTTAAAATGCACTTCTTGTACGTAGAAAGATACTGTGGCCGCGACAATGAGAAGGAGATAAAAATGTTCTTTGACGAATTACAAACAAGAGAAACAAAATAAGCTTCAATTGCTGATTACTGTGGAATGTCTTTGGTTGCTATAAATCACACTGTACATCTATAAGATAAACTGCTTATGTGGGATTATCTACTGTGAATACATCTCTAGCGGATGGAACAATTGTAAACATGGAAAATAAACATGTGACATAGGTTATGATCCTTGACAGAATAACAGGATCAGCGGATCAGCGATCAGCGATCTAGCCAGAAACTTTCTCATGACATGATGCTATCTTATTGATGAAAGAACACTAGTTGAGGGAGCATGTAATCATTGAAAGACATAAATACAAGCCTTACCTCATCATTTATGTTTGAAAAGAGAAGCAACAGTGATAGAAGCAAAGCCAAATGAATTACACTTGGAAAACAGTCTACGGCGATCAACGCCTTGTTGATCTAGCTCGTGAGCTCCGTGGTGAATCAGCAGATAGCTCTGAAGAAGAGGAAGTGAATGATAATGATGATAATTCTGATGATAGTAATGATTCTGATGATTATGAGTTTGTAAATGAGGAAGATGAAGATGACAACGATAATGAAGAAGAAGAAGAAGATGCATCTAGTAGTGAAGAAGAAGAAGTCAAAGAATCCAAATTTGATAAAAGGTGGAACGATAAATACAAGCAACTGAAAGAGTACAAGGCACAACATGGCGATTGCGATGTGCCAACTGTGTACAAGCCAAATAAAGCTCTTGGAAAATGGGTATACAAACAACGACAGGAATATAGAAAGATGTCTGAAGGTCTTTATTCCCCTATGACACAGGAGCGAGTAGAAAAGCTTGAGAATATTGGCTTTTCATGGGTGGTGCTCCCAAGTAAGGATGCTTGGAATGAAAGATTTGAAGAGCTGAAGAAATTTCAGGCACAGACTGGACATTGCACTGTACCAAGGCAATCAAATAAAACTCTTGGTGCTTGGGTTAGAAGGCAGCGATGTGACTACAATCTCTCAAAATCTTTGATGACAGAGGAGCGTATAGAAAAGCTTGAGAGTATCGGTTTTTCATGGGCACCAGCAGAGGATACCTGGAATGAGAGATTTGAAAAGCTTAAGGAATTTAAAACTCAACAAGGACATTGCAATGTGCCGCATAAATACCAACTAAATAAAGCACTTGGATATTGGGTAAACAACCAAAGAGAGCAGTATAAACTTCTGTCAAAAGGAAAAAAATCTTCCATGACAGAGCAGCGCGTCAAGAAGCTTGAGAATATTGGCTTCATGTGGAATCGATTGAAGGACACTTGGAATGAGAGATATGAAGAGTTGAAAGAGTATAAACTTCAATATGGTAACTGCAATGTTCCTTTCAATTATGAACTGAGTAAAGCTCTTGGTGGTTGGGTTATTGAGCAACGGCAACAATATAGAAAGATGTCTGAAGGTGTTTATTCCTTCATGACACAGGAGCGAGTAGCAAAGCTGGAGACTCTTGGCTTTTCATGGGTTCTCCGAAGTAAGGATACTTGGAATGAGAGATTTGAAGAGCTCAAGGAATTCAAAGCTCAACAAGGACATTTCAATGTTCCTAATAAGTATGATGCAAATAAAGCTCTTGGCAATTGGGTTCAAATGCAACGACAACAGTATAAACGTCTTTCAAATGGATTGAAATCTACCATGACACAGGAGCGAGTAGAAAAGCTGGAGAGTATTGGTTTTGTATGGAATCACTTGAATGATACTTGGGAAGAAAGATACAAACAACTGACATTATATCAATCTCAAAATGGACATTGCAATGTGTCTCGGGCAAATAAATCTCTTTGTGGTTGGGCTACTTCACAACGGGAGCAATACAGAAAAATGTCAAGTGGATTAAAATCCCAGATGACTCAGGAGCGAGTTGAGAAACTTGAGAGTCTCGGTTTTGAGTGGACACCAACTGAGGATGCCTGGAATGAGAGATTTGAAGAGCTCAAGGAATTTAAAGCTCAACAAGGACATTGTAATGTGCCACATAGATATGAACCAAATAAAGGTCTTGGCATTTGGGTAGGGACTCAACGAAATCAATATAAACTTATGTCAAATGGATCAAAATCTACCATGACGCAGGAGCGAGTAGCAAAGCTGGAGAGTCTTGGTTTTGTATGGAATCGATCGAGGGATAGATTGAAGGATACTTGGAATGAGAGATTTGAACAGTTGAAGGAGTACAAAGTGCAAAATGGCCATTGCAATGTGCCAACTGTGTACAAGCCAAATAAAGCTCTTTTTGGTTGGGTATGTAACCAACGGCGTCAATATAAACTTATGTCAAATGGATCAAAATCTACCATGACACAGGAGCGAGTTGAAAAGCTGGAAGGTCTTGGTTTTGTATGGAATCGATCGAAGGACACTTGGAATGAGAGATATGAAGAGCTGAAGGAGTACAAAGTGCAAAATGGCCATTGCAATGTGCCAAATGTCTATGAACCAAATAGAGCTCTTGGTTCTTGGGTTGATGCACAACGGCAGCAATACAGAAAAATGTCTCAAGGTCTTTCTTCCCCTATGACGCAGGAGCGAGAAGAAAAGCTAGAAAGTCTTGATTTTGAATGGGTTCTCCGAAGTAAGGACACCTGGAATAAGAGACTTGCAGAGCTCAAGGAATTTAAAGCTCAATATGGACATTGCAATGTTCCAAGGGAATATGAACAAAATAAAGCTCTTGGTAATTGGGTTCATAATCAAAGGCAGAAATACAGCCTTCTGTCCAAAGGAACAAAATCTTCCATGACACAGGAGCAAGTCAAAAAGCTTGAGAGCATCAGTTTTGAATGGACACCAATAGAGGATATCTGGCACAGAAGACTTCAAGAGCTCACAGCATATCAAGCTCAACATGGACATTGCAATGTACCAAATATTTATGAACCAAATAGAGCTCTTGGTAATTGGGTTCAAAATCAGAGGCAGCAACGGCAACTCTGGGTTAAAGGATCCCCTTCTTACATGACACAGGAGCGAGTAGAAATGCTGGAGAATATTGGCTTCGAATGGAGCCCATCAAAGGATATATGGGATGTAAGATTCCAAGAGCTCGAGTTATTTAAAGCTCAACATAAACATTGCAATGTGCCATGGCAATATGAACCAAATAAAGCTATTTTTACTTGGGTATGCAACCAACGAACACAATACAGACTCATGTGTGAAGGTGCTCATTCGAACATGACAAGAGAGCGAGTAGAAAAGCTTGAGAGTATTGGCTTTGAATGGAGTCGATCAAAGAAAAGCATTGCTTGTACTAAAAAATATACATGGGACGAGAGACTAGGACAACTGAAAAGATTTAAAGCTCAGTATGGACACTGTAATGTTCCATCCATTTATGAACCAAATAAATCTCTCGGCTTTTGGGTTGGGACTCAACGAAAGCAATATAATCGCATGCTAGAAGGAGCAAAAAGCAATATGACTGAAGAACGAGTTGAAAAGCTTGAGAACATTGGCTTTGAATGGAGAAGTTCGAGAAAAAGAATTGCTCGTAAGAATGCTACAGCTAAAAAACGCAGCAAGAAAAGTATTGCGTCTAAGAATCCTACAGTCAAAAGAAGCAGCAAGAAAAGGGTCGCTCGTAAGAACGCCACAATCGGAAGACGCAGCAAAAGACTCAAATCGAAAAAATAGGGATAGAAATGATTTTTGAAACTGAAATGGCTTTTTCATTCCTATTTGTATCAGTAAATGTATAACTTCAATAAATATTGATCATTCTTATTCACACGTCTGAAAATGATCAAATGCACTTCTTGTACGTACTTATAAAGATAGTGTGGCCGCGACAATGACGAAGGAGATAAAAATGTTCTTAGACGAATTACAAATAGAAATAAAGTAAGCTTCAATTGCTGATTACTATTGAATGTATTTGGTTGCTACAGATCACACTGTACCGTAATTTATAAGTTTCACTTAGAGAAGAAGTGAGGACGCCTCAGAGAAAGTTTGGGCAGTAACCTCTGATGACCTATGACAATGCCGACTACATCGCTGAAAATCAAAGAATCCACAAATGCACCCCAAATCCATTGCAATGAATGATTCTGTCAACTTTATTCAATATTTATAAGAATAAATGGCTTATGTGGGATTATCTGCTGTGAATACATCTCTAGCGGATGGAACAATTGTAAACATGCAAAATAAACATGTCACATAGGTTATGATCTTACTAGCATCAAACAGCGATCAGCGATCAGCCCGAAACTTATCATCACACGATGCTAAGTATCTTATGAAAGAACACTAGTTGAGGGAGCATGTAATCATTGAAAGACATAAATACAAGCCTTGCCTCATTATTAATATTTGAAACGAGAAGCAGCTGTGAGAGAAGAAAAGCCAAATGAATTACGCTTGGAAGACGGTCTACGGTGATCAACGCCTTTATGATCTAGCTCGTCAGCTCCGTGGTGAATCAACAGACAGTGAAGAAGAGGAAGTAAATGCAGAAGATGATGATTATTCTGATGATAATGATTCTGATGATTATGAGTTTGTAAATGAGGAAGATGAAGATGACGACGACGAGGAGGAAAAAGAAGATGCATTGAGTAGTGAAGAGGAGGATGAAGTTAAAGATTACAAATATAGTGAAATATGGCAAGAACGATACAAGCAACTGAAAGAGTACAAAGCTGAAAATGGACATTGCAATGTGCCACAAAGGTATGAACCAAATAAAGCTCTTGGTACTTGGGTTAGAAGGCAGCGACAGGAATATAGAAAGATGTCTGAAGGTGCTCATTCCAGCATGACAGATGAGCAAGTAGAAAAACTGGAGAGTATTGGTTTTGTATGGGTGCTTCGAAGTAAGGATACTTGGAATGAACGATATGAACAACTGAAGGAATTTAAAACTGAACATGGACACTGTAATGTACCACAGCACTATGAATCAAATAAAGCTCTTGGAAAATGGGTTAGTGCTCAGAGGCAGGAGTATAATCTCATGTCAAAAGGATTGAAATCTTCTATGACAGATGAGCGAGTAGCAAAGCTCGAGAGTCTTGGCTTTTTGTGGGTGATCCTAAGTAAGGATACCTGGAATAAGAGACTTGAAGAGCTCAAGGAATTCAAAACAAAGCATGAACATTGTATCGTGCCACGGCACTATGGACCAAATAAAGCTCTTGGTGTTTGGGTCCAAGCGCAACGAACACGGTATAGACTCATGAAAGAAGGATCAAAATGTTGTGGCATGACTGAAGAACGAGTGAAAAAATTGCAGAGTATTGGATTTTTATGGAATCCAATGGATATTTTTTGGAATGAAAGATTTCAAGAACTGAGGGAATTTAAAGCTCAACATGGCCATTGCAATGTGCCGAAAAAGTATGATTCAAATAAAGCTCTTGGTATGTGGGTTAAGACTCAACGAGCACAGTTTAGACTCATGAAAGAAGGATTGAAATCCTCAATGACAGATGAGCGAGTAGAAAAGCTGGAACATATTGGTTTTGTATGGAATCGATCAAAGGATACTTGGAAGGAAAAATATGAAGAGCTGGAGGAATATTATGCTCAACATGGGCATTGCAATGTGCCAAAACGATATAAACAAAATAAAGTTCTTGGTTCTTGGGTCCATACACAACGAAAAAGGTATAGACTCATGAAAGAAGGATCAAGAAGTGGTTGCATGACTGAAGAACGAGTGAAAAAACTGGAGAATATCGGTTTTGAATGGACACTATTTAAGGATGTTCAGAAATATACATGGGACGAGAGACTAGGACAACTGAAGAGATTTAAAGCTCAGTATGGACATTGCAATGTACCATATGGATTTGAAGCAAATAAAGCTCTTAGTGGCTGGGTTCAAACACAACGAACGGAATATAAACGCATGTTAGAAGGATCAAAAAGTGCTTTGACTGAAGAACGAGTTGAAAAGCTTGTAGCTATAGGTTTCACATTTAGATTGAAGATAGTAGATAAGAATGTTCAGAAATATACATGGGATGAGAGGCTAGGACAACTGAAGGAATTTAAAGCTCAGTATGGACATTGCAATGTTCCAGCCATTTATGAATCCAATAAATCTCTTGGAAAATGGGTCCAACATCAAAGACAAAACTATAAAATCATGTTAGAAGGATCAAAAAGCTCTATGACTGAAGAAAAAGTCAACAAACTTGAGAACATTGCTTTGAATGGAGTTTGATGAAGAAGAAAAGAAGTGCTCGTAAGAACGCCAAAGTCAAAAGACGCAGCAAAAGAATTAGATCAAAAAAGTAAGAATACAAATATTTTGGGAATTGAAATGGCTTTTGATTCCTACTTGTATCAGTATATGTTATAACTTAAAAATATAGCTCATTCTTTATCCATATGTCAGATGTCGAAATTGATTTTGCAAAGAAAAAGATACTCTTCATCAAGTTTCTAGCAATGATTGCATAGTCTACCAAATGATAGACTATATTTAATTTAGAAATGGGACCAAAGGAAAATCATTTTATTCGAATTTCTTCATGAAAATGCGGACTCCTTGACTGAATCCAATCGCTGAAATCAAACATGCACTTAAAACCATTGCAATGAATGATTCTATCAAAGTTTTTCAATATATGTAGACTAGAACCATTGGGATTATCTACTGAGAAAGACATCTCTAGTGGATGAAGAGTAAACATGCAAAATAAACATGTGACATAGGTTATGATCCTTGATAATCGAAACAGGATCAGCCGAAACGCCGAAACTTTCATCGTCACAGCATGATGTGATGCTATCTTATTGAAAGAACACTAGTCGAGGTTACAACTAATCATTGAAATAAATAGATAAATACCTGACCTCATTTCTTATTGTTTGTAAAAGCGCAGCAGCTGCGAATCGAAGAAAAGCCCGAACCTCAGAATGAATTACACATGGAAAACAGTCTATGGTGACCAACGCCTTGTTGATCTAGCTCGTCAGCTCCGTGGTGAATCATCAGATAGTGAAGAAGAGGAAGTGAATGATGATGATTCAGATGAGTATGATTCTGATGATTATGAGTTTGTAAATGAGGAAGATGAAGATGACAACGATAATGAAGAAGAAGAAGAAGATGCATCGAGTAGTGAAGAAGAAGAAGTCAAAGAATCCAAATATGATAAAAGACTGATCAAAATATGGAACAAAAGATTTGAACAGCTCAAGAAATACAAAGCCAAACATGGGCATTGCAATGTGCCAAAACAATATCATGCAAATAAGACTCTTGCAGTATGGGTTTATACTCAAAGACAGCAATATAAAAAACTCTTAGAGGGATTGAAAACATGTATGACTAATGAACGAGTTAGGATTCTGGAGGGTATTGGTTTTGAATGGGCACCAATGAAGGATACCTGGAATCATAGATTTGAAGAGCTAAAGAATTTTAAAGCTCGATATGGACACTGTAATGTGCCACATAAATATGAACCAAATAAGACTCTTGCTGGCTGGGTTCATCATCAACGATATCAATTTCAACTTATGTCAAAAGGATCAAATACTCAGATTACAGAAGATCGAATAAAACAGCTCAATGATATTGACTTTGAATGGGCACCAAAGAAGGATGCCTGGTATGACATGTTTGAAGAACTGGAAAAATATAAAGAACAAAATGGCCATTGCAATGTTCCTTACAATTATATCGCAAATAAAGCTCTTGGAGGCTGGGTACATACTCAACGAGATCAATTTCAACTTATGTCAAAAGGATCAAATGCCAAGATAACAGAAGAGCGAGTAAAACTACTGGATAATATTGGCTTTGAATGGACACCAATGAAGAGTGCATGGAATGAGAAATTTGAAGAGCTCAAGAAATACAAGGCTCAAAATGGGCATTGCAATGTGCCGAAACAACATCATGCAAATAAGTCTCTTGCACATTGGGTCCAGTCACAAAGAAGGCAGTACAAAGCCATGATGGATGGATCAAAATCCCAGATTGTAGAAGAGCGAATAAAAAAGCTAGAGAGCATTGGCTTTGAATGGACACCGATGAAGGATGCCTGGAATGATAGATTTGAAGAGCTAAAGATTTTTAAAGCTCGATACGGACACTGTAATGTACCAAGAGTATATGAACCAAATAAGACTCTTGGTGGATGGGTTAATAAACAACGACGTCAATATAATAATAAGAAAATCTTTACTGATATTAATCACTACGCTATTGAGCATCAACATCATTACATCGGCCCGTGAGGGTGGATGAAAAGGAAAGAAGATTATGTTGTTGTATATGTTGTGATCAGTGACGGTGCAAGGTATGCCTTTGTCGCTGTCCATGTCGCGATCCAATCTCTCATTCAATCTAGAGGTTGTGACAATAATGACTCCGTTGTAACTGGTATTTGGCGGGTAAAAGCTATGTGGTCTGGTCTACTCTCTGCAAGTAATTTCTGTATCTTTTTCTTTGCTTTGTCTCTATCACGTATGTATTCTTTCGCTGTGATGGCTGTATGCGCCACCTCGTTGTGAACTTGCCATCTGTTGAGGGCTATATACGTTGATTCTTGTATCAGCATTTTTGAGAATACTGTTGCTTTGTAATGTGCCGGTAGCTTCGAGTTTTTAGGTAGCTGTGATGCCAGCCTCGAATACTCTTTCTGCTGTACCTCCTCCCATCGCTTCGATTGCCTTCCCAGCAAGAACTGGTCCCATCCAAGCACATCTTGCTCGTCAAGTGCTGCCTGGAGTACTGGATCTGTGCTTTCATGTAATTGCATTGGTGTGAGTCGTTGCCGCTGGAGTGTCGCTTTGATTCGTTGAAGCAAAATGCTCTGCATCTCTCGTTGGACTTTGTATCGTTTAAACATAGCCTTGAGTTTTGATAATTCTCGTGTAACTTCTGCTGCTATAGGGGACTTGTCGCATCTCAAAAAATGCCACCTGTAATCACTCTCTCCACATCCAAAGGGGCACAGTGTCGATGTGTGTTTGGACTGGAAGTCGCTTGTTTCTTTGAACATAGCATCACGTTCGCATGTGTGGTGCCATCCATGTTGCGCTTTAATGATATTCGTACGTTTCCCTGGTGCCACTGTCTTCATGTATCTTTCTAATGCTTCCCAGTTTACTGTATCAAACTGATGTTGGGACCATCCTGTTTTTCCCATTATATACTTCTGCAACTTCTCTCCCTGTAGATGAAGACGTAGTTGCTGGTGGAAACCTTGAGTGACTGGTATTCCTCCTAATAGAATCTGAGCCTTTTCGCTGACAAAGAAGGGTGGCAATGGCATTACCTCTGTGGATTCCCGATGTTGTTCTGCCAAAGCGTCCATATCAATATTATGTTGCGCTTCTGGTGTAATTTCTTCGTCTCCGTCGTCTTGGTGACCTTTCACCCACGACTCTTCTACTGTTATATTTGGGAATTGTTCACATACTCTAGCAATCTCGGCCCATACATCATGGTCAGTTGCTAATGGTGATGCATCAGTATAGAATGTCTCCACTAGTTTGATACGTCGTAGGCTCTCTTGGTTATCGTAGCGGAACAAGAAGGTTGATGTTGTTTCTACTATTCCGGAAGTAACTGCAATTGCATATAGTGCGTACAATGCTCCTAATTGTGACATCTGTTCTGTTCGGAGCGACGTTATCCATCTACTATCGCCATTGGTTACTGCTCCAGCCGTGATGCTACCTTTTTGCTGCTCAATATCTTCATGTGGTATGATGCGATAGGCATGGCTACCTCGTCCTTCTTTTACTGATCCGTCACCAAATATCGTCACTACTCGTCCTTCTTGCAGTGCCTTTACAATTTCCTGTGTGTCTTCCTTGCTCCATCCTTCACTTTGCTGTCCCATTATTTGTCGTACATAATGCGGTTGTGACTGTATGTATTCTTGAAGATCAGTTGCTATGTTCTCTCCATTGCTTTCTCTCTCAGTTAAATCAATACCAATACCCATGTCTCCATATATGAATGCAGCTCTAACAGCTCTTTTCCAATCACTGATGGCTTTCGCACTTGGGTACTCCTGTTGTGGATATACTTCACTTGTATCTCTCCTTCGTTCCACTCTAAATATTTCTTCGTCTATTTTCCCATTCACTACCATATCGCTAAGAAAATGTACTCTCAAGTAAATTCGGACTGTATTGGCATTTGCTATACAGTCATCTGATAGATGTTGAGCTGTGCCTCTTCTTGCTTTTGCAACCCTCACTATACCATCCATAATAGCCTCATCGTTGCTGAAACTCGACTGTGGTACCCAGAAATGAGATGAACGAATGCTTATTCCATGTTTCCACGTCATGCTCCATATATAAGTTGTTTTGCTATGCACTGGTTTGTATGGCCAGTCACTCGGGTCATTTTCAAGGAAGTGTTTACCGCATCCCATGTACCTTTGATATGCTGCTAATACTATGCTTCGCTCTTCGGATTGTAATGTAGTTGTACGAAGGTCCTTTACCAAGGAATCCAAGTGGCTTGCCAGTTGTTCTGTCTCAAGTGTAATCAATTCTATACCTCCATATCTACTTGGACCAAAGACTACTGCTCTTGGCATGTGTCTGTTGAATCCCATCTTTGGTAACAATGCATTTACCATTGGAGTTTGAATTGTTTTACATTGCTTGTCTGTAAATGTGGTATGCTGTAGTGGATACACTATTGCTGGTTTATATTGGATCGAATGTATCATGTATGCTTGCTGTCTTGTAATGTTGGAAGTGGCCACTCGTCCTGCCATATCAGCTACTTGCTCTTTACGCGCTTTGAATTCGTCCCTATTGGATCCGCTTATAGCATTTCGTACTCCAAGGTACTTTTCCCCTTCATGTGGACCTAATCGTTTGATGACTTCTTTTGCCAGTAATAGATTATGAGGTTGCAGCTCAATCTGTGCTTCATTCTCGTCGATGCCTTTCAACACTGCGTAGTCTCTCCTCAGTGACTTTACGAATTTATACTGCGCAAATCCCACTGCGCATTTGTTGATACTCAAGTCACCTCCTGACACATTCAGAAGGTTCTGCCAATGTAATAATATACCTTCCACCATATCTTTCTCATTTATTGCTTCTTGGGAATCTAAAGAGATAACATCAATCTGATCATCGATGAATCCTCCTCCATGTCTCACTATGCTGTGCTCTCCGTTTGGATGAAGTAAGGTGCATCCTCGAGTAGTTTTGGCATGAACGTCTTTTAATAATCCAATCATGTCGTTGCCATCTTGGGGGCCTTCTCCACTGCCTTGTCCTATTCCTCCTATATTGTTGCTGGTTGTGTACTTGAAGCTTTTCTTCGATAGCTTCCCTGCTAGTCGTATATGCCTTTCCATTCCGTGTAGCGTTTGGACTACACACTCCCCAAACTCCTTTGGCATGCCTTTGGATTCCTGAATCACCTTTATTATCTCCCTTCGCAGTAAGTCGAAGCATCCTGTTGCATCCTTTGGTGCAATTGCAATCGGCTGTCTCATAATCCTACTGTATTCTAGTACATTCTGTACAGAGTTGAGGGCGTCGTGTGCACTCTTTTTCTTTACTGCCCCATATGATTCTCTGTTCTGGAAGTATTGCTGGTCGTGCGCTGCAAATTTACGACCTACGATCAATTTTAAGACGCCATTATAATCTTGTTCCATTAATTCAAGAATTCTCCAACGATGCACAAAAGGAAGTGTCTCTTTCATCAGTAGAGATTGTATTGTCTTCTCCCATCGTGGATATGTGAAGCCATAACGAAATGGGAGTTCCAATAACTTTGCGTATATCTCTCGCAGTTCTTTATTTGTTGTTAGTGCTCGTAATACATGCATATTCAGCCCCGAGAATCCTGGTGCTGTATTAAGTCTTGCCTTTCCGAATGCCTCTTCAAAGTCTGCTTCGTTGAATGTCCATTCAAATTTTGCTGGTTCTCCATCAATGGTTCTCATTTTCATCTCTTCAATGATCAATTTTGTTGCATCAGCTAGATGTCCATACTCTTCGGCTACCTCCGAAGCTACTAGACCATCTAGAAATTCTTGGCTTCCTTTGCCATCTTCACCTAATATATCACGTAGTGGGCCATGGGTGAATGGTGATATGGTTGACTGTTGTAAATGGCGTTCATTGAATCTCAGTAGGATATCCTCTATTACTTCACTGTCAGTGACCTTCATCCATTGTGTTTTTAATGATTCCACTGGTTCGCCTACAAGGATGTGAGTCATACTCTTCCCTCTTATGCCTTTTAAGACTGTTCTATTCTTTGCACATAAGTCACGAGTCATTTCACAATTGTAGATTGCTCTTATTGCAGAGTCCTGAGAACAGTTCATTCGGTACGCCATTTCTTCCACCATAGAGTTATACATTTTCTTCCTCAACTCTGGTGCCTTTACTACTGCGTCCTCATGTTTTCTTTTTGATTCCATCCACTTGTTGTAAGCTGCGTCATTGGCTTTGTCCCTTTCCCATTCCTTCTTTGCTGCGATTCTTGCTTTCTTTGCTGTTGCTAGCTCTATAGACCATGGTATGTCAATACTGCTCCGGGGTTTCAATACTGCACATGTTGCACTAGCAATATACTCAGTCATAGCTCGTTTCTCAATGTTCAAAACTTTCTTCAGCCCTTCTTCACGTACGTCTGGATCATTACTCTTCAATTTCTCTTCAGCTGCTAAGAGTGCATCAAGCGTTTTTCCTTTCCTGTGCAGTTTCAATAGTTCATCGACAAATGTTTGTACTTGTTTTGGGTGATTAGCATTGATTGATGGCTGCGTCCATGATAGTGGAATTGTATCTCCTAGCAATGCCTCTTTATCGAAAGCTATCTCCATTGATCTATGATCCGATCCGTCAAACATGAATTGTGGGTGTATACCAAATGTTACCATGCTTTGTTCGAAACGCGTTGTCCCAAATGCTACTTCTGTTGGTCTAGATGTTGGAGCTGATCTTGTGCATGTCGGTGGTGCACTATTTGGGACTAAGTCTACCATATCGTGCTGGGCAAACATATCTACTATCTCTTGGTGATCATTAGGTGAATTGAAATCTCCTAGTACTAATACATCTCTTCCTTCATCACGTTCTTTCTTAAGACATGCACTCAAGTCATTATGAAACGCCTTCCTCACGTTCAGTGCCGATGGATGCTTTGCCATTAGTAAAGACTGTTGTTCTCTGTTTGCAATTGTTGATGTTGAAGAATCTATAGTTCCACTGCATACTCTATACGCGAGTATAATTGATATGTCATTGGTGGCTGTGGCAAATCTATGTGTGATCCATCTCCTATGTCGATCTACCTCATTACTTGTATGTCTCCCTGCCATATGTGACGGCATCCATGTTGCTAATCCTCCCTTTAGGAAGTCTTTACTCTTATGGATCTTTAATGGATCAAGTGCTGGAACTAGTGTTGCTTTGCTTCGCTTTTGAACATTCTTTGCAACATCTGCTAATCCTGCTATCCCTTTTGCAGATAAATTCAGTTCCACACATCCGCTTAATGCTATGCTGTCAGCTTCTGCCTCCACTATAAATTTCTCAAAATCGGTATGCCTATGCTTGGTGGGAAACCCCATCTTGTTACAGAAACGCACACGTATGTATTTGTCTTTCCTCCAGTCCTGCTCTTTTGCTTCCATGAACGTTCCAAACGCTTCCAATCTTGCTCTATCTACTCCTTCCATCTTCTTTCTAATGTTCTCTCGCCAATATTCCTCCAGTTCCTTCCAACGACGTCAATATAAACTCATGGTAGAAGGTGTTCATTCTCAGATGACAGAGGAGCGTATAGAAAAGCTTGAGAGTATTGGTTTTGAATGGGCTCTACGAAGTAAGTGGAATGATAGATTTGAAAAGCTCAAGGAATTTAAAACTCAACAAGGACATTGCAATGTGCCAAGGGAACATGAACCAATTAAATCTCTTGGTAATTGGGTTCATCAACAACGAACAGAATATAAACTCATGTTAGAAGGAGCAAAAAGCCAAATGACTGAAGAACGAGTTGAAAAGCTGGAAAGTCTTGGCTTTGAATGGAGAATTTTGAAGAAAAGAAGGATTGCTCATAAGAATGCTACAGTCAAAAGACTTAGCAAAAGACTTAGATCAAAGAAATAGGAATACAAATATTATTGGAAAGGAAATGGCCTCTAATTCCTATTTGTATCAGTAGATGTTATAACTTAAATATTGGTCAATGGTAATACTTGTCCGGTTTGTAGGATTGCATTCACACTCTGATATAATAGCTATGTGAGTAAATTGTCGACAGGTAGATTACTGTTAAAAAACACAACAATGACAGCCCCCACAATACACTCAAGCACATATTTTTTATCTTCTCTCTCTGCTTCTTGCCGAGCGTCTAGCGTCTACCTTACCATATATATTATGATCAGATCTATTAAGCCACATTAGAGCATCAGGACCCAACAAACCGCGGTGACGATTTGCCACAAAGAATGCAACACGACTCGAGAAGCAACATCGACGAGGATAGCACCACTACCGCTGGTCCTCAAGAAATTCAAGAAGTACTAAATGACATTCACAATGTTACAGTAGGAGTGAACGCATCCGAGTCATTAGGGGACTCAGAAAATCTAGAAGAAAACGAATGGGACTGGGTTGAACAAACTAGTGAAGCCATGTACGAAGCATGCAGTCAAGGAGATTGGGATACTTTTGAAAAGTTTCTATCAGATGAATCAATTTCAAAAAGAAAAAAGAGACTTGTACTTGAAGAAGAGGAAGATTGTCGCAACTTTGCTCTTCGGTATGGTGCACCATTTGCTGTCATAAAGCATCTTGTAGATGTTGAAGGGGAAGAAATGATTTCCAAAGGAGATTGCTCGTGGCTTCATACAGCACTGATGTATTATCGTACAACATTCGAGGTTGCGAAGCTATTGGTAGATATTGGGGGCAAAGATCTAGTGCTGATGCAGTCTAATCATCCAGAGCATAGAAAAAGAACAGCATTGCAGATTACTCTTGGAGTTTGCACACTCAAACAAAACATCATATCATTGCTGGTTAGGGTAGGCGGAGTAGAGTCATTTGATATTGTAGACGAGGATGGGTATCAAGTTATTGACTACTGCAATGAGTCCAATAAAAGCGCTATGATTAGTTATCTCAAGGATATGGATCAAAATGATGATGTGAAAAGACACATTGAACTGATCAAGTCTGTAGAATTCACCCCAATGCAAATATATGACTTTATTGCTCAATGTGAATTTGACCAACTGCGTGATTTCTTAGACAACGAGGGTATCAGCAGAGAAACAAAAATGAAATGTCTCAGATTCAAGTGTGCCCGATTTAATTCGAGCACTTTCCATTCCTTTTGTTCGTGGTGCGGTCCTCTTGACATTGCTGAGCGTGTCATAGACATGATGGGTAGTGACTTTCTATTCGCTCGAGGTAACACAGGAAATACCTGTCTACATGCAACTTGCCCAGTAGAGAGGGGGGCAGATGCTATACTAGATATAGAAGATCAGCATGCGCTAATTACATCTTTTGTTGATTCTGCGGGTGCTAGACTAGTAAAGGAACAAAATAACTTGGGTCGGACAATTCTCCATAATCTGATGATTTTCCATGGAAGGAATTTCGATTCTATCAAACTGTTGGTTGAAGTCGCAGGTATTGACTTGCTACTTTGTCAGGATCGCTATGGAAAAACTGCTTTTCATATTTTATCTTGTCAGGATGAACCAAACAAAGACGCGATTCTTTACTTGATTGACAAGGGAGGATCTAGATTGCTTGATATCGAGGATAAGAATGGCAAGAGAGCGGAACACTATTGGTCACAGGAGCTCAAGGAATACATTGAAGTATCCAATACTAGAGCGTTACCAGCATTGTCTGACGATTTGCAATGCCCAGTCTGCTTCGACACTATGAGTGATATTCATATCATTACTAAATGCTGTCACCGCTTCTGCAAGAAATGTATTGATAAAGCCCGCAAATCCAATGGCAATTCTTGCCCAGTTTGTAGAACTAACTTTTCATTTCAAGATGTGAGGAAAGATCCATTATTGGGAAAATTTGCAACTGTTGCATACGAGAATGAAGAACGTGTGAGAGCTCTCGAAGCAGAGCTTGCTAACTTGAAACGAAAGCACAATGAATTGTAAATGCACATGGGAGTGGTTCAGGACAAGAAGTTCAAGGCTTTGGGAATATGCATTGCATATTTAGGGGAAGAATATGCAAATATGGGTAGAATAGTGTTGGAGTTGAAATATCATAGAGCATCTGGGGAGATGTCGTGAAAAATAAATTTAGAAAATGATGATAATTTGAATGCTTTTTTAGTATTATAGAATAGAACTAAACTGAAGCTATGAAATCATTTCTATTTGAAAAAGTTCCAAGCACACATATCCAGTAAGCATTTGAAAGTCTTGTAGGTAGTTCCTTGTTTGTACACTACTGCATTGAAGACCAAAATTTGAAATTTCATTTCAACCCGTTCGTCATTGAAGCCCTATTGCTGTCTATGACGTCAGACATATATGCTGACCGCTTTCGGTTGGTATTTCGTATCTTCAACGCGTCTTTTGGCGAGCTTTTCTTCTATTTTTCTTTTTACTTCTGGTTATTCAACACCACACAGCAAATACATCTCGAAGCTAAAACATACAAAGTAGCAATCGATACATATACACTATACACAAAGAGCTGAATCAAAGTTGAACATGTCAGAGAGTCGAGGGAATGGCAGAGAAAGATCGAAAGGAGATCTGTCCAAGCTAAACA
Source organism: Chaetoceros tenuissimus (assembly GCA_021927905.1). Classification (NCBI taxonomy): domain Eukaryota; phylum Bacillariophyta; class Thalassiosirophyceae; order Chaetocerotales; family Chaetocerotaceae; genus Chaetoceros; species Chaetoceros tenuissimus. Next base: position 726,378 of record BLLK01000075.1, read on the forward strand.
AAAATCGAAAACGTGATAGACTACACCCATCCATTACTTGTAATGAAACTCATGAGCGTCTTGGAAATGTTTCTGAAATTTCAAGAGAACTTACAAGAGTAAATCTTGAATCATATATTGGCAAAAAAATTCTCAAAGACTTTGGAGGTACTACCACGCTTGGTACTACATATGTTGGTACAATCACACAGCTGTTAAAGGATGAGGACGATGGAACGCCATTTCTTCAAGTGACATATGAAGATGGGGATCAAGAAGAGTTTGTTGAAGAAGATATGGAGCTATTAGATGAACTGATTGAAGAGTATGACTTGCGAGAATCTCCAACTAAATTTGCATTTGATAAGAATCTGATTTGTGATATATGTAACAAAGGAGATGGGTACAAAGACATGACGATGCAAAAATGTTCAGAATGTGGAGTTGCAGTTCATGAAGATTGCTATAGCATCAATAGTTATGCTTTTCTCGGTGGGCGCAAATGGAAGCAATGGAAATGCCATGCATGTGCAAGTGTTGGACATACGATTTCTGCAATTCGGCAGTCAAATAGTCATATTGAACAAGTTACAGTTAGGAAGCGTCCAGTGCATTGCGCTTTATGCAACTTTCATAGTGGAAATCATGCTATGCATCCTTTCTACAATACACATGGAAGTAACGGCCTTCCATATTTAGCGGTGAATTCTCAAGAGGAAGGGGTACAATGGGTACATACCTTGTGTGCACTTGCACTCAGTACACATGAACAATTTAATCTTATCTACTACTGCAATGATGAAGGAAAGTATGAGTTAGACAATGAAAACAAAAATGATGAAGAGTCTAGAATAAGTAACGAGGACGAATTGGAAGATAGATCTCATCTTGACTTTAATTATAGAAAAGGGGACTACACACTAGTTACCACTACGACTCATCGTTATGTGTTGAATCTTGAAATTAAGAGGGCCAAAGGTTTGAAGAAGCTGTGCCAAGATTATACTTGCATTGTCTGTGACAAGAATAGCCATCATAGTCAGATGATTGCTGTTAAGGTATGTAACCTGACAATTTACTTACTTGTTATTTGATGCGTCATGATTCTAAATTGAATATCATTTCTAGTGTGGAAATAGAAAACATGAATGCAAAAAAGCATTTCACATTGGCTGTGCAAAGTGGGGAAACACGAATGTAATGATATATCACACTGAGAAGCCTTTGAGATGGTATGTGTGTTGCTCGAAGGGATGTAAATCGAGGTTTAGGAAAGAGCTTGCTGATGGTGACTTTTCAGAACTTGACAACTCATTGGAAGCACGCCGCATGACTGAAAACGTCGGCAAGCAATATATTGATGAAGATTTTGTATCACGGGATGAAGAAGATGAAGAACAAAAGCAATCAGATAAAGATAATGTCACAGTCTCCTCTACAACAAAAAAGTCAAGGAAGTGTACCTCCCAAACAAAGAAACATAATGATAGTCTCATTAGTAATTCAGAGAAACATGAAATCAGGGAAAAGGAAAGGGCTGAGAATTGCTTAAAAATGAAGGTAGATCTAGAAGCTAGATTAAAATATTGTGACTCAATCAATAAGATTAATAGGGCGTTTGATGAATGCAAGAGTCATTTTCGAAATCAGGAATCAATACCTACGGTGACGTTCAATAAATGCTGGGAGGAATCAAGAGAAGATTTAGAAAGAATGGTGAAGAATAAAAGAAAAGAGATAGAATCATCTCTCAAAGGAACGAAGAAGCCTCGAAAAGCAAAAAAGAAGAACAACGAAAATCAGTGGGATCATCTATTCGTAAATAGAGGCTTTCAAATGGGAGATCCAAGGTCTCGTCTTGATAATACCAGTAGTGAATGAAAGAACAGCTGCTGTGTATGATAGAAGAGATGGAGACTTTAACTTTACTGTGATACATACATTCAGCTTGATGATGTATTCAATAGCAAGAGTCAAGATTTGGATGGGATCAAATGATGAAAGAAATCGAGAGCTAAAGCTTTTACATGCAGGATCAAATAATATAGGCAACATGGTGCACGTCATTCATGTATCGTGATGGTACAGAAACTGGTGCTAAGGCAACCCAGTTACAGACATATCTATTCTTTAGATTCAATTGAGATTTGTCGAAACGACCTTCAGGAGCGGATGATAGAAGAGATGGAGACTTTAACTTTACTCCGATCTATACATTTCGCTTTGATGGTGTGTTCCAAGATTTGGATTGGATCAAATGATGGAAGAAATCAAGAGCTAAAGCTCTTACATGCAGCATATGATTCTGCGTTCGGAAATGCTGTTGTTCAAAATCTCTTCAAAGCTATGGACAAGAACAATGATGGCAAGGTAGATGAGAATGAACTTTATGCAGCATTGAAAGCTCTAGGATTCTCACGGCTTCAAGAGAAGCAAGTGAAGGGATTTATGAAGCGTGCTGGAGGTGACGAGGGATACATTTTGTTAGAGCAATCCATGCAAAAACTACCAAAGACTCTTCGTACAAACTTGGTCAAGTTAGCCAAGAAGAACAGAGGCGATCTTGGATTCCTTTTGTAAATAGACAAATGATTCAACAATCAAAAAGTATGTGCCATAGAAATAGAAAAGTGTTGTAAATAAATAGTAAACAAAAGTGAACTTAATCCCCTTTACTTCTTCAAACTACACTATTATTTGAAACTTGTGACAAATAGTCATGTTTCTCCCCTATGTAGCATTCTGTCAAAACTAGGTACTATCAAACTCGTGTTCAAGAAGAGATCGATTCGATTCAATTGTACTACTCATGTTGCATATTTCTCCTACTTCTTTCCTTTGTTGCTCTTCAAAACGAAGGCACAATGTTTTTTATGAGTTTTGAAATGAGCTTTCTGACAAACCTTCGAGCAGTAACGAACTTTTTGCATAAAGATCACAGCACAGATCAGAAATGAAATTTCATAATTAAAAAGTAGAACAAAATAAAATCAAGAACTCACCTGCAAGACATGGGCATTTCAAAAGTTTGTTTGTCTCCGACTCAAGTTTACCACATGCTTCACATTTAAGATCATCGAAAATTTTTGGTACTTTATTGAAAGATTCTGTAACTAGGTCCTGCATAGACTCAGAGTGCTCTTTTCCTGTTCCAGTCCCTTGTTCACCAATGATTACAAATGGGCTGTGATCCAGCCAACAGTCTAGTAAAGCCTGACGAAACTCTTGAGGTGATTTAGTGGGCAAATTCTGCAGAAACTTCCGAGCCATGATAGGACTTCTCAAATGCTCTTTCAGGTTTGCCTTGTCAATATTTGCAATTGTGATGTGTCCATCACCAAGACAATAGTATCCAGACATGGCCATGAGAGTCTCGAGGATTACATCAAATCTCTTCATGTCGAAGCGAGTAAAGTCATACCTATTCAAGTTTTCTCCGCCACAACTGACGTAGAGACGGTGCAGATTTTCAAGTATCAACTGATTATCAAATATAATTTTTAGATGAAGCCAAATGGCTGAATATGAACAATGTACAAAATTGCACTCACCTTGAACTTCTTTGAAAGCTCTAGCCCACTTGAAGCTGTCAGTCCCCATGCCTGAATATAGCAAAACTCCGATTTACTCATTTGTCCAGCATACTTGAATGCTAAAGCAGCAGCATTGTATGCAATGCCCTTCTCTTCTCTCCAATGATTCAATCTGCTTGCTCTGTCAAGATACAACCACGCCGCATCATTGTGCCTACCATGAGCTTCTAGAACCTCGCCTAGTTCATATAATAGTATGTCGGGGTCAGCATCTTTCCCCTCAGTTAGCATAGTTGTATCAATGATCGTAATCATTGAGTCTAGCACTAGACTATACTTTGAGTTTGCTGGAGGACCTTCCAGTTGTTGCCAAGATTGAAGCACACGATGAGATAATGTTTTGAAAGCATTCAATGATACCTTGGCAATGCTGAGACCACAATTTCTGACAGTCAAATGTAATGCGTGTGTTTCAACAATACTCCGAAGTTTATTGTCCAAGATATTATCCAGTTCAGAAGATGACCGCAATCCCAATTTAAATTCAAAAAGATCTCCAAAGTATAAGAAAGTGCACACATCATTTTTCTTGGGAGGTGGAAGCGACAGGTCCTTCAAGGTCTTACTGCCAGATTCAGTTGAGTATTCTGGACTAGGACTGCTGGCATCTAATTCTACATCTGTAGAAATAACCAGATACAAAACTTGCTGTGTGGTACCATCATCATCTGGAGTCTCCCCAATAGTAAGGGAGACCTTGAAGTTCCCATGAACTAAGCGGTTCAGCAACTTGGTAGCTACCGGACTCATGACGTTTTTGCTATATCCTTTCTTGCTGAGACCCTTTAGTTTCTTATGCACAGGCATTGTAGGTGATCTATCACCTATGTACTGACCATAGTAATTCTTGAATCTTCCATGACGACTCGTATAGTCTGCATTCGGGTCAAGGAGATACATATGCTCGGAATCTTCACCATTTAGGTTGCCTAAAGATAGTGGCTTTGATGCCGTAGTTTTGTGTTGTGCGAGATCAAATTCCAAAGTATGAAGAAAGTTCATGTTGAAATACTAAAAGAAAGAGTTTAGAATAGGATGAGTTTTTTAGAGCGATACTTATATAGTTTGTAAGGTTTGGTGTTTGGTGTGAGATCAGAAATGAGAGGGATCTTGATCTTTCCCTCCTTTCACCGTTATTTTGCCATAACTGTCTTTCATTTCATCACAAAACCAGAAATATTTGAACGTACACTTGTAATTGATATGCTTCCTTTGATCTCCCCTACTTCAGACACGAAAATTCCTTGCAAAGAATAAAATAAAATATAGAAATATATCTATGTCTACCTTATTGGCTTTATTATTTGGCTTCGGATCACTTCTGGCTTTGAACATTGGTAGCAAGGTAGTGAGCCAATAGAGGGGAACGTGTTCGGCCAACATGAAACATGAAACCGAGAGAGAATAAAAAGATACAACCACAGCAAGGAGTTGAGTTGATGAACATAAATAAAGATCGAATCAAGTTCAAGCATGTCAGAGATTCACATTATCGAAGAGGAAGGAGAGGGAGCAAAGTCACCCATGGAAATCAGCAGTCCAGAACATGTTTACGAGACACAAGCGAATCCCAATAATGAGGCAACTCAAGAAAATCTTTCCAATCTTTCTGAAACTTTGAATCTAGAAGGAAGCCTTAAATCTTATCTTGGCAAACATATTCTCAAAGACTTTGAAGGTACTACATATGTTGGTAAAATTACAGAGCTGTTGAAGGATGAGGACGATGGAACGCCATTTCTTCAAGTGGCATATGAAGACGGTGATACCGAAGAATTTGTTGAAGAAGATATGGAGCTATTAGATGAACTCATTGAAGAGCACCAATTGCGAGAATCGCCAACTAAATTTGTGTTTGATAAGAATCTCATTTGTGATATATGTAACAAGGGAGATGGGTACAAAGGCATGACGATGCAAAAGTGTTCAGAATGTGGAGTTGCAGTGCATGAAGATTGCTATGGTATCAATAGTGATGCTTTTCTCAGTGGGCGCAAATGGAAGCAATGGAAATGCCATGCATGTGCAAGTATCGGACAGACAGTGTCTGCTAGTCGGCAGTCAAATAGCAATATTGACGATGTAACCATTACTGAGAGACCGGTAAATTGTGCCTTTTGTAATATTCATAGCGGAACTCATGCTATGCATCCTTTGTACAATACGCATGGAAGCAAAGGTCTTCCCATTGTATCTGGGAAGAGTCAAGAAGAGGGCATACAATGGGTACACACCTTGTGTGCATTTGCTCTTGGGGAACATCATCAGACTCAATCACTTGTTTACTTCTGCGATGATAATGGTAATTTCGATGGGAAAGAGAATGATGATGACTCCATCAGTAGTTCGGAGGAAGAAGAGCAAAGAAGGTCCCAACTTGATTTCACCTATAGAAAAGGAGATTATACTCTTGTTTCCACTACGACTCATCGATTCTTGTTGAACAACGAAACAGATGAAACAATGGGACTTCTGATAGACCATCAACATTTAAAATGCTTGCTTTGTAATAGAAATAGTCATCATAGTAAGATGATTCCCGTGCAGGTATGTGAGCAAATGAATTTCTATCATGCCAACTTTCTTCTTCTTTTATAATCTCATCTAATTGTTGCTTTCTAAGTGTGAAGATAAGGAGTGCCTCAAAGCATTTCACGTTGGATGTGCCAAGTGGGGAAATGCATACGGAGTGACATTCAAATACTTTCCTGGGAAAAAGTCGTATGGATGCTGTCCACAGCATTCTCACTTGAAATTCAGTGATATGCAGTCTGGTTCAAACTCCACAAATGGCGATAAACTCTCTCTGGAAGAACGTCGGAGGCTGAGAAACATTGGAAATGAGGCTATGGACGAAGATTATCTATCCTATGACGAATCCTCATCCGAGGATGAAGAAGAAGAACATCAAGATCAAGAACCATCAGAAGAAGTCAATACCCAAGTGTCCCATACGAAAAAGCGCAAGAAGAGGAGACATCCCTCTCAGCAGAGAAGAAAGAACGATAGTCTTATTAGTAATTCAGAGAAATATTACAATAGGAAAAAAGACATCACTAGTATTTGCAAGAAAATGAAGAAAGATTTACAAGCTAGATTAAAAGGTTGTATATCGATTGAGGGCATTGATAAAGCTTACAGAAGATGCAAGAGTCATTTCCAAAGCCAAGAATCAATAAGTAGTGCAAAATTTGATGCCTGCTGGAGCGAAATAGAGGAAGATTTAGAAAGAATGATGGATCACGCAAAGCAGCACTTGGAGTCACCTCTGAAAGTCTCAGGGAAGCGCCAAAAGGCAAATAGATACAGCAATGATGATAGCAGGGACAAGTGGGCTCATTTATTTGTAAAAAGCGGTTTTCAAATGGGAGATCCAAGGTCACGTATTGCTTCTGGATGGGATTAAGACTTGTTTATGTAACAGATTAAGTATGTAACAGATATTGATATTAAACGTATAGGGTGTTCCTACAAGTCTTCTGGTAGCGCCAATGACGCCGGGCGCTGGAATCGATACACCTGCATGTCGAGTTTCATATGTTTCCATCTAGCGTAAGTCTCCCTTTCTTCAATTGTTAGTCCTCTCTTACTATTGATCTTATCGAGAATCTGGGCAGAAGGTGATTGGCCGTCTTCCATGGGCTGAATGTGGGTTGCATCAACGAATTTATAGACGTGTTTCGTTTTATCTCCATAAATAAACACACATCTTCTTTGTGTGTTATGCTTTTTGTGCATGATCATATCCGTAAATTTTTCAACAACAGATCCACCATCAATTTCCAATGGGCAAATCTGAAGTACTGGTACTTGCTTACCGCGATGTTGAATAGTACCAATTTTTCTGTAATCATTGACAACATCTTTGTCCACTTTCTGCAAAAATTTGAACTTCGCTTGTTCATATGTGAGAAATTCCTTCAATCTTTCATCTGTAGGTCTTTTCAAATCTTCCTTCGCCTTTTCGAATCCTAGGGTCATTATCTTCAAATCGCTCTTACTATATCTCAAACCATTCTTCTTGCATTCTTTTATTTCATTCAAAGCTTGGTTGAACTCAGAAACACCATCTTTGAATTCAACGAGATCTAGATATATTTGGATAAAGAGTCGTTAATGATAGGCCAATTACATTGATGTAAGAGAAAAGATTATTATGATCGTACCTGATTCAGGAGATATTCCTAGATTTCTCGCACTTCCGTAATAGTATATCAGTGCGTAACCATCGTCAAAAAGATATTCTCTTAAATATGCTGATTGATAATCACAAGGAAATAAGTCAAAGGGAGAAAGTACAGAGATTGGGTATAATTTGCCTTCGTATCGAGCAAACATGACTTCATGGAACTTAGCCTTGATACTTTTACTGGAAAGCAATGTAAAGTATGAGTAAGGAATGGAAGAGCCAACATTGCAGTAATATATATTACATACCTCATTCTCGAAAGGCACCAATGTTTGAAACAAATAGTGCGCTCATTATGAACCTCAAATATGTTGATGTCTCGAAACTCCTTCGGAATTGTTTGCTCTGCATTATGTTCTATCTCAGAATTACTCATCGACTTATCTTCCTCTTCATCGCAGTAGCCAGAGCCAAATTCTACAGAGATTGCTCCACCTTTTTCTTCAGTAACAATTGGTTCTTGCTTCTGATCTTGCTGAGGAAAAGATTGGGGGTTCAATTCTTGAGTAGGTCTCATGATACATGCATTAGGCAGTCTATTTTCATGTGGATGGGAAGATGAATGCTCTTTCATATCACTTTTATTTCTTCTTGTAGAGTCGTTTTTGGAAAGAATAGATTCATCTCTTTCGTTTACATGTATCTTACTGTCACCATTCTCAATTTCAGTCTTCACTTGTGCCTGATGAGAACTCTGCTGCGTCTTCACAATATTGACCAATTCAGGCAAATCCTCATCGGAAACGGATTCTTCGGCAGAGAAAGATTCGATAGAGGCCTTCTCGTCCTCATCATTGAACTTTTGACTGCGATCTGTTACTCGTACCACGCTACCCTTTTCTTCTTCATTGAAACCACGACAATCGAACTTTTTACTCTCCTTCTTAGAAGTTTCAGCCTCAACTTTGTCCTCATTGTGATTGCGTATTTGTCTGCGCTCTTTCTCCTTTTCTGCGATATCCTTGTCTTCTTCCATGAATGATTCAAGGTTATCTAACTTGTTCCTTTTCCTCTTCGAAGATTCAGCCTCAAAAGCTTTTTCATATTTCTGGTTGCTTGTTTGTCTGCGCTCTTTGACTCGTTCTGCGATATCCTTGTCTTCTTGCATGAATGACTCAACGTCATCCAACTTTTTGCTTCTCTTCTTATTGAAGGATGAAGTTGCTGGAGCTTGATACAATCCAGGAGACATTTGAGAGTTTGTATTTACTTTCGACTCGGGAACCGATATTACGGAAGGTACTGCATTAGTATTACGTCTCTTGTTAGATCTCTTGAGTTCATCATTTTTATCGCGCTTTCTCTTTGCAACCCATGTGCCGTGTTTCTTACTACCTTTCCAACACAAATTCTTTCTATCCAACTTTTCCTTCCGAGCTTCAATTTGCAACTTCTGCAAAGACTGTATCAAGCATACTTCTACCGTCAAGAGCGGTTTGCCTCTTTTGAGTTTAGTAAAGATGTGATCGGGAATCAAATCGAAGCCTCGCTGTAGCAAAATACATTAGTCAAAGAGAAATGAACCGTTTCATTTCTTGAATCAAATCAAATATGCATACCTTTATACCTTCTTCATATGATACTATCAATGAAGGACTTCTCACAATGAATTCATCCACGCCATATTGGTACAATAGATACAGCTTGCATTCAGAAGTGCTCTAGTATCAATGAAATAGAATAGTTGGTAAATTCAATCCAAGAATGGAGATATTTCTAAGCAGTATTTAACTTACATTCTTGCACTCCTTAAGCCATTTCTTGTATATCTTCTCCGGTGCATCAAATGGATCAACTTGCAGCTAGTACATAAACGAAGGCTGTGAGTATTCTTTCTAGTTGCTTTCATCATAGGTTACACCGTGCAGCGACATCAATAACTGCTTGTTCATACTTACCACAGGCCAATGAATAATTCGAGATGACTGTGTTTCTCCATCATCTGCATCCTCTTCTACTTTTACGAACCCCAAAGAATAAAATTTATATATCATTTCCAAATCAATAGATATCTGCAGATCGCTAGCATCATCAGTGCCATCGTGACACTCTTCTTGCTTCACTCGAATCCTTTCCTCTTCATTTTTCACGCTTGATGAATTCGAGTTTCCCATGCTCAAGATTATATATGTAATTGTAATATACTCAGGAGTGGTTGCTGTGAATGTTCTGATTGTTGATTGCTTCTTATTGATTTGCTGATGGTGTTGAGAAGATGAGATGCAAAAAAATCTTGACATCCAGATAGAGTCAATTAGCCTTAGAGTCCCGCGAAAACAGATTTTCGTGCAACCATTTCATTTTGAAATGAAAAAAAAACAGTGAGTTTCAAATGAGCTGCACCAACGGTGAAAACACAACTACGTAGTTCTACACAAACATCACATAAAATCAGCCAGATGAAAAACTCAACAAATGTAAAACAAAACTCAACAATACAAATAATACAACAATCAACCTCTCACAGTATCTCTGCATCTCCGAAAGCATGCTCTGTCAGTGAGTGAACATTAAGGCAAAGGCTTCGGTCTGCGCCGGTATGGCCTCCGTGAGCATGCAATAGGATTGATTCATCCACGAATCAACAGGGGTATCAAACGCCGTGCAGATATACTGTGAACTCAGCTATGCTCATGTTACCGCCATTGTCCATCTCTGTCTCTCCTTTCTTTAGCCATTACCATGTTGCCACTTTGTTAGGAATGACAAAACGATCGAAAATGCGAGAAGAGATTTTTCATACTTTGTCATGGCTGGAGCATTAAGAAGAAATCGAAGAGGAGAACGAATACATGGTGGAATGATTCTTCCAGAATCAATTGGGTATGTTTAATATGCCCTGTGCAAACCAAAATACTGTGGAGTGAGAGCTTGGATGAAAGTGAGCACAAATTGGGTTTGGGAATTAGGGATCAGGTCAATTTTTCCATGAGGCCAAGAATACCACTGCAAATGTAGGAATGGATGCAATTAGACCACGGAACTCTATTGCAATGTCACTTGGTTGACTAGAATGCTGCAAAGGTGGCCAAAGGAGTGAAATGTTGAATTGCTGAAACTATGATAGAACTATTAAGATTGGTCTTTTGAAGATTTTTATGTTGATGCAGTCGCTTGGTTGATGGGTAAGAAAAAAGATAGCCATATAATTGAAAGTGCTAGTAACTTAAAAGAAAGCAAGTCAGGGCAAGGAATGAGATGAATAATATTCCTTGTCCTTCTTTTATTTAATTTCTAGTCATACGTGAAGGCGGGATTTGCTGCGCCGATGTGTGTCTATAGCAACGGAGGAAACAATACAAGATACTTTCTTTGAGACGGAAAGAAATTTGAAAACAGAAGGATTCCTCATCGAAGAATCATGGAAAGATTACTACGAAGAAAAGCATGATATTGAGGACTTGTTTCAATACTAGCATCAGTTCTACAAAGAGGATTCATCAGAGACACTGAATATCGTTTTCGGTAGCATTCGATATATATTTTCTCCTAGTGAAGCAAATGATACCTTTTCCTTCTGCTATGTTGACATCCATGTAGAATACAAGTATCACATAGACTTTCTCTTAGTTCGTTAATTTTAGATACTCCAGCACCAGTTCCTCTTCAACGTTGGATATTAACCATATCGACCTCCTTGGCACACTCCTCATCAAAGTACATAAACAATCGAGATATCTCCCATCTCTGTATTTGCCAGCTGTTCATACTTCTAGTATAAGTATTCGAACTGAAAAATATTTGCAGCAATGATAAGCGATGGAAATGGAATGCAGAGCAGTAGCCTCAGTCATGTTTACAACATGTCTTTCCAAACCATACTCTATAAGTTTGAGGTTCGTGTTTGCTTATAAATCGCCTGATGGAAATATTGATAATCATCGAAAATAAAAGGTCGATCAGTCGCCTTTTGAAGCCATTCGCCATTGTCTCTTGTTTGGAATGCACTCATGGAGAGACTATGTAATTGATGCAATTGAAACTCGGATGACAAAGGACCATATCGTATTTTGTATAGATTTCGAACTAGACAATCTCATCTTTGGCCATTGCAGCGGCTTGTATACTGGTCTCATGCAAACCATGTTCTGGATTCCTTGAGCCTCTTGTGGATATATTCTATAGTGTCAATGTGTGCGAGTTGATCATCTTGAATCTCCGTAAACAATCAATGTGTATTCGTGGTGCTTTGCATGATCTCGTATATATTCAAATAGCTTCCATTTCTCATAGGCTGATATATGCTTCTAAGGTCCCTCATTTGATAGAAATCTGAATTGAAGCTTTGGAACTTTTTGAACTCCGTTCGCAGATCTCAAACAGTTCAATTAGCATCGATTTTGAAGATTATGGATCAGCTTTACTCCAAAAAGTTTTAGAGGAAAACCTCTACAATGAAGCGGAAATGCAACCTTTTGTGCTCAAATTGTTCCCAGCATCGAATGATTTCTTGGATAGAAATGTCCTTAGTCATATCAAGAACTAACTTTGCAATTACACCCGTCTATTTAGTGCAAGGCATACACCATTTCATGTTGGCTTGTTCTTCCCCTTAATTTAACAAGTTGCTTGATCACAGCAAATGGTGCACGATACCGAAGAGCAAAGATGTGACGATCTTCTTCTTCTTCTTCAAGAACGTGTTTATTTTTCTTTTGGTTTCTTAATCTCCTTGACTGCATGCTTCTTACATGGCTTCACTATTTTTTTTTCAACCCAGTCCCATTCGATGTCTTCTACAATTTCCGATTACCCCAGTGATATGTCTGCTTCCACCACTGCTATATCATTGTGTATATCGTTCTCTAGTTCTTTATTTTGAGGAGCAGCGGTAGTGGTGCCACGACCTCGTCGACGTCGTTGCTCGTCGATTCTAGTTGCATTGCTTCTTGAAGACGAATCATCGATGAGATCTCTAGAGTCCAGTTTTCTCCCTTCTTTCAGATTGTACTTTAGCAGATTGGGCTGAAGCCTACTAGCTAAATCTATTCAAAAAGAAAATGTGATAACGAACATACGTCGTCGAAGGGAAGGATTGATTTTGGTTGTTGTGTGTGATGGGAACAAAAGAGATGGATCTTTCATTTATCCGTCACGTATCTGCTCATTTTATCTATATACTTTCTATCTATCTTGATGAAAACAGTAAATGATTAGACTTTGGGATGAATAATCCGCCAGTGCAGCAAACTCTTCTCCTCCAACATTAGATCGTTCATCAAAGGATCACCAGAAGCATTCAGCAGTTCTGATAAAGTAGTTCCCAAAGAGAATTTCTATCTTTTGGTGAAAAGAGACGCCGTTTCAGTGAGGAACAAAGAAAAAATGAGATTTATGCAATATTTGAGCAATTCAAGTCTTCTTGAAGGAGAATGAAATGTGGGATGATTGTGATATAATCTTCAGCTTGTTTCTTCGTCTCCAAAGGTCTCCTGATCATACAGCAAGGCTTCAAATTTCCAAGGTTTATGTTGTGCAGAGCCCTTTCTTCTCTAATCTATTTCGTATGATCTTGACCCGCCAAAACCATTTCTTGAATCAAACGTGGAGTTGTACAAAGCCCATTGATCGCCAATATATTGTATTCGATCTTTACTCGCCATTTCCATAAAGGGTCAATCAGTAACCTTTTGAAGCCTTTCGCCATTGTATTTTTGGAATACACTCATGGATAGTCTGTGTAATAGATGTGATTGAAACACTCTCAGATGACAAAAAGACCTTACTGCATTTTGTATAGATTTCGAACTCGACAAGGCCATCTTTTGCCACTGCAGCGGCTTGTATTTGTCACTATGTTTTCCATTATGCCGAGCATGGTTCCTTGAGCCTCTTGTAGATATATCCTATAGTGTCAAAGTGTGCGATTTGATCATCTCCGTCAACAATCAATGTGTATTCATACGGCTATGCATGATCTCGTATATATTCAAAAAGCTCCCATTTCCCATATCACGCTGATCAATGCTTCTCAGGTTCCTCATTGGATAGAAAATGAATTGTGGCTTCGGATCTTTTTCAAATGCATCTTTCTGAGACTTTGTCAACAAACTGTAGTCTTCAATATATGTATATTCTCAAATCCAATAACTTGTGCTGAAATAGATTCAATACATATCTTCAATACGTGCGTATCATACCAAGCTAGCTTAACAAGAATGCATGTTGTTTCCTCTGTTACATTGGACGGTTTACATATCTCGATTACTTTTTATGATACGAGTTCCTTACTTGCTTGTAAATTCATAATTGAAAAGATGTCGGTGTGAAATTCAGTATCACTAGAATAGGTAGCACAGTAGTGGTTCTTCAATGTGACTTGAAATAATGAATGAAGCAGTGTCGTCCCTTTGAAATAGCCCCTCAGATTAATATTCCCAAACCAAGTCTTGACAGAAAACATGCTTTATCAATTGTAATATACCAGAGTGTATAACATGCAGGAATACATCAAGAGCGATGAATAGAGATAGGAAATTCAGCCATACGAAAGTTGGTTTTGATGATAGTGGTTGCAAGTTGCTTCAATTCCTCGTGAGAAAATCCCACTGTTAGGTTGGTAGATTATGAGAACCCGAATTCTTCACCCGAATTCTGTTGGAGAATTCTTCTATGTTTTTGATCAGAACTTTACATATTTTACATAACATAATTCTTATTTTGATACGAAACAACTCTATCTTTTCAGTTTATCAATACCCAATAGCTCTAACCAAGAAAGAAATTTACGTAAGTGAATATTTGTTTGACTAGTGACAGTTTGGTGTGATTATACCTCGCATGCTGCTTCGGCCTCTGCAATGAAGGTGCACAAACTGATGACATATCAAACGAGGTCCGAATATGAAACGGATAATGGAAAGTACTTGTGTTATACAACACAGTACACCTCGGCTCACGGATGGAAAGAACCTCTCTATTTAAACCTTATGTTTATAGAGAGCCCAACCAATAGCTTAGAACTCAGTCTGATCAACTGGAGTTATGGTTGGGAGCTCAGCAGAAGCCTATGGAGCAAGTAACCGTGTGAGCATTCCTATGGAATGAAATCAAAATATTTTGCTAATAAAATTTTCCAAATTTACCAAATAAATAGAATGGATGATATTCCAACTTTCACTGCATTTGTGCAAAATGTTCTAGGCGTAGCCGTTGTAAGAGCTCGCACTGAACTTGTTGCTTATATTCCAACATTTAGAAGATTGATGACAATCTCAGAAGAAGACATTGATAGATTCATTTCACAAGTCCATTCTTCCAACTCTGGTCGCGCTGCTGCTCAGCGTATTGTCTATGGGCCTGCTTTGGCTGCGAATCTTAAGGCATTATCTTTCACTCTTAAAGATAGAGCAAACTGTAATGCTCTCTACGATGCTGCAGGTCTTGCTGCCTTGGATCAAGCCCAGTTAGCTCTCATGCAGAATTATCGTGACCAAGCACTACAAGATAAAGATAATGATGATGCTGTAACTCTACCAGATATCGATGTGCCAAAGTTTACTACAGACAATTATGATGATTTTATGGCTAAATTCCTAACTGTCATCTCACGTACAAAAGGTGTATATGGCGTATCTATCGATTACATTATTCGTCAAGCTGATGGAAATTTCAATGACATTCATCCAACTCGAAAGTTGAAGATGAGAGCATGTTTGGCCAGAAGAGGTCCGAAATTCCAAGAAGACTCCAAGACTCTCTTTGGCTTGTACCTCCAGTACATTGGTACAACAGGACATGGAGCAAATCTTGTAAAACAGTTTCAACCTCGTCATCAAGGCTTTAATTTGCACTTTGCTTTTGTTAACCACTTTGCAAATGCTACACACCTTCAAAACAAAGCAGCTCAAGCTGCAACAGACTTGACTAAACTGAATTACTCTGGAGATAAGATGCGCTTCAAAATGGAAGATTATTATAATCGTATGACACAGTGTTTCAATGACTTAGCAAATGGTGGTGCCCAGTATGCTTTGAATGATCACCAGAAGATCCAGGCTTTCTGTCAGGGATTGAAGAATACCACTGCAATCAGATACCATGTGGATGCAAAGCAGGCATGGGATGCAATTCAAGGACCAAAAGATTTCGACACCTACTACAATTTGTTCTCGTCTAAACTTCAACAATATCGTACTTTGGCGGGAGATGGATCACATACTGACAATAGACGAATTAATAATGTTGATACAGGAGGTAGAGGCAGAGGACGTGGTGGACGATTTGGAAGAGGAGGTGGCAGAGGTCGTGGTCGTGGCCGTGGTAGAGGTAGAGGCTCTTACCACAATAACAATCCTTACCACAATTCCTCAGGTCTTCCTAACTTTACTGCAGAGGCTAGGAACTACCCTCAAGAGATGTTTTCCAAGATGTCCAAAATGCAGAAGGCTGCTGTACAACAAGCGAAAATCGATAATGGATGGAAAGATGGCCGTACACCACCTGATGGCTTTACTGTAAATGGTGACGGTTATGCCATTCCTTCCCCGAGCATTGTTGCTGCGATTCAGTCTCAAATGAATATTAGACAGTTCCAGCAGGTACAGACCCCTGGTGCTGGTACACCACTTCCACCACCACCACCGCCTCCGCCAGCTGCTCCTCCTATTCCTGGAACCATCACTACCAATAATGCAGGTCAAGCTTTTGGCTCGTCTGCATCAAGGGGAGGAAATGGTGATGCTTCTAGTATTATTTCTACTGTCAATGGTCGGGCATACAATGGACATGTGTATGATGCGAACGGTAATAGAATCTCCTGAATGATATGCCAGTTGTTACTGATGACTGGCCTATTTCTCTTGTTCCATAGACTGTTTCGGGAACTATTGCTTCGTTCCACTTGTACTCCAACTCATGCAATTAGAGCGTTCATTACAACTACCATCTCTGCAACTAGATCATCCTTTGATATTGAATCCTTTGTGCATCCTACTTTGACTGCAAATGAACATCAGCGTGGTACGAGACTTGGTATCGACTCATGGGCAGATACAAATTGTGCTGGAAAACATGCCTTTGTTGAAGAATTTGTTGTTGACAAGTTTGTTACTGCTGGTGGATTCAGCGCTTCACTTGGAACCATTCCAGATTTACCCATTGCAAATGTGCTCTACGCTTATGATACTGATGATAGCAAGACATACATCATCGAATGCAATAACTCAATATACCTTGGTGATAGGATGGATGACTCTTTGATGAATCCGATACAGGCGGAAGAGTCTGATGTAAGGGTTGATACGAGACCTAAGCGATATTACTCTGATCCACATGCACAAACCATAAGTTTTCCCTGTGGTACCGTGATTCCTGTAGAATATGATGGGGCATTGCCGTTCATTCCTATTCGTCGTCCTACTGCTGATGAAATTCATATCTGTCCAAGACTTGTCATGTCAGCTAAGTTTCCTTGGGATCCTAGTATTCCTGGTGGTAACTTCTCTCAGCCAAGATCTGTATTCTCTACTTCTTCAAGCATCCTTGATTCAGTGCAAGATGATCCAGTTGGATCTTCTCTCATGTCACTGCATCTGCTATCTGCTGTGCAATCAACTTCTATACTCCATCTACATGAGGATACCTTTAAGTCATTACAAGCGATGAATTCGTATAAGAGCAAAGAAAGTATCAGTCCTGAGGAGTTGGCACGGTTGCTCAAGATCGGCTTGAAGACTGCCCAGAGAACTTTGCAGGCAACCACTTCGAAATTCATTAGAACTACTGGTGCTCTCTCTCGGCGTTTCAAGACTGACAAGGCTCAGCTCCGATATAAACAATTGTCTAGAATCTTCGGCAAGTTTTATTGTGACTATCTCAAGGTCAATGCTACTTCGATTCGTGGATACAAAGGAGGAGTCATCTATACTAATGGACTTGGTTTCTATAAGTTTCTTCCATGTGAAAATGAGACTTCTGAAACTACTGGTAGGACTCTTAGGTGCTTCCTGCACGTTGTAGGTCTGCCGTATAGTTTGCACTCTGATAACCATGGTAACTTCAAGGATGGACTCTTCAAGAGATTGATGAGGAAATTCGGAGTTTACCAGACCTTCACTGAGCCACACTCGCCATGGCAGAATAGGGCTGAGCCAGCCATTGGTGAGGTCAAGAAATACGCTAGAAAGATTATGATGAGTACTGATACACCTATTCGCCTTTGGTGCTTTTGTTATGAGTATACTGCTGACCTCTTATCACTTCTGGCAACCGCACGGTTCGATCTCCAGGGGAGAACGCCGTACGAAATGATTATGCACTACACTCCGGATATCTCAGAATATGTATCATTTGGTTGGTTTCAGTGGTGTTACTACTTTGATGAGGACTCCAAAAGTAAGAAGATCTGCCGTTGGTTGGGTCCTGCTCATGAGGTAGGACAGTCTTTCTGTCACTGGATACTCCTAAGCAACGGAAATTTTATAGCTCGATCATCTGTCATTCCTATACCGGATCACGAGCTAGAGTCCGATGAATTAAAGCGCCGTACCAAGATCTTCATGGATTGTATACATGAGAAAATTGGAAATACAAAGGTACCAATCTATAACAATATCTACCCTCAGCGTGTTTACTATGATGCTTTTGACGACCCTGTCGAGGATGATGAGAGTCAATTACCATATGGCGAAGAACTGCATGAAGCTAAGCTTGAAGATGTCAATGATAGATATCTCGAGGCACTTGACAATTACATTAATTCTGAGGTCATCATGCCTGACAAGGATGGTACTGCTGTACTTACCAAAGTGAAAGGTCGTAAGCGTGATGCTACAGGTAACCCTGTAGGAGAGGCAAATGAGAATCCTATTCTTGATACCAGAGTCTATGAACTAGAATTTCCAGATGGCAGGATTGAGGAATATGCAGTCAATATGATTGCAGAGAACCTATTTGAGCAAGCTGACGAGGACGGCTGGGACAGTGGTATCATTGAGGAATTTCTAGACATTCGCAAGGACGATTCTGTAGCTGTACCCAAAGAACAAGGCACGTACTTTAACAGTGCTGGAGTTGAGAGGAACGTTGTAACAACCAAAGGATGGGAAGTCCAAGTCAAATGGAGAGACAAGTCTACGAGCTGGATTTCACTTAAAGACGCAAAGGAAGGTGATCCACTAGGTCTAGCTGAATTGGCTGTAGCATTGAAAGTACAAGATGAGCCTGCCTTTAAGTGGTGGACCAATCATGCCTTGAGACAACGAGCCCGACTGATCTCAAGATTGAAATCAAATGTTATTAGAAAAGGCAAGACTAAGTTTGGGATACAGGTTCCTGGTACATGGAAGGAAGCTGTCAAGATTGATGAAGCAAATAATAATACGCTTTGGCAGGACGCCATCAATAAAGAAATGGTCAATGCTAAATGTGCTTTCAAGTTATTGGCTCGAGGAGATAGACCGCCGCCTGGGTACAATGAGATACTGTGCCACTTGGTATTCGATGTCAAGCTGGATATGACTCGAAAAGCAAGATATGTTGCTGGAGGACACTTAACTAACGTTCCCGCAAATATGACCTATTCTAGTGTTGTCTCAAGAGATACAGTCCGAATCGGATTCCTTGTGGCTGCTCTTAATGACCTTGATATATTAGCTGGTGACATCCAGAATGCTTTTCTTTCTGCTCCTACCGAAGAGAAAATATTCTTCTATGCAGGAGATGAATGGGGTGCTGACAAGGACCGTGTAGTCGTTGTAGTCCGTGCTCTATATGGTCTCAAATCTAGTGCTTTACAATTTCGTAATCATCTTGCTGCAACACTTGGTAACAAGCTTGGTTTCAAGTCCTGTCTTGCTGATCCTGATCTATGGTACAAAGCATGCATCGATTCCGATGGAAATGAGTATTACTCATACATTCTCGTATATGTTGATGACCTGTTGATTATTGATAAGAATCCGAAGCGATTTATGGAACAGATCCAAGGTGACTTCACTGTCAAGAAGGAAAGCATCGGTCCTCCTGACAGATACCTAGGAGCTGACATCAGAAAAGTTGAGGATGATGGTGCCAAGCCATTTTGGACTATGAGTTCTAATTCCTATCTTGACAAGGCCATTAAGAACCTTAAGGCTAAGCTCAAGGAGAGCGGTTTGGAATACAACAAGAAACTTTCTGATCCGAATTACAGTCCAAAGCAACCATTTACTACTGCATCTTATCGACCTGAACTTGATACTTCTGAAGAATGTACTGATGACCAAGTTACTCTATTTCAGAACCTAATTGGGATATTGCGATGGGCAGTAGAACTTGGTAGGATCGATATTGGATATGAGGTATCAGTTTTGTCTAGATATTTAGTTTCACCAAGAACTGGACATCTCTTACAAGCCATTCATGTATTCAAGTTTCTTGACATTCATAAGGACAACGAGTTAGCCTTTAGACCGAATTTGCCAAATCTAAGTCTCAATCACGAGGAGATCAATGAACAGACAACGTATATGAAGAAGGCATATCCTGACACTGTTGAAGATTTACCTACTAACGCACCTGTCCCAAGAGGGAAACCATTGTCCATGTATGTGTTCGTGGATAGTGATCATGCTGGTGATAAGGTAACTAGGAGATCCCAGACCGGTATTCTATTATATCTGAATTCTGCTCCAATTATTTGGTATTCTAAGAGGCAAGCAACTGTTGAATCATCTACCTTTGGATCCGAATTTGTCGCACTCCGCGTTGCATCTGAATTGATTATTTCTATGAGATATAAGCTTCGTATGATGGGAGTTCCAATTGAGGGTCCGACTCATGTCTTTTGTGATAATGAGGCTGTTTACAAGAATTCTTCAATTGCTCATTCAACTTTGAAGAAGAAACATAATTCTATTTGTTTTCATCGAGTACGAGAATGTGTTGCTGCTGGTATCCAAGTTGTACACAAGGTTGACACTGCTGACAATTTATCTGACATTCTAACGAAATCATTGCCTGCTCATATTAGGAAGAACCTACGATCCTTAATCATGTATATCAGGAACTAACATTGTGATGCGAATTATTGAAATTGAAATTTAAACATTCGAGGAGAGTGAGAAAATCCCACTGTTAGGTTGGTAGATTATGAGAACCCGAATTCTTCACCCGAATTCTGTTGGAGAATTCTTCTATGTTTTTGATCAGAACTTTACATATTTTACATAACATAATTCTTATTTTGATACGAAACAACTCTATCTTTTCACTCGATCCATTTCTATCTAACTTATCGTCCAATTATATCCCCCACCAACAAACTAGAGGGCTTATTGACATTGGAATTCTAGAATTTAAATCTAAATTAGTCTCCCGCCAAAAATAGAACTGTATCTTTTTCCAAAAGTAATTGTGCCATCAAGCCATCATCATCGCAACACCTCTCGAAGCAATATTGAAGAATCTTCTGTAATACATAAAACTACAACTGAAAGAATGGACAGTAACTCAGATGAAGATGAGGTTCCTCAGTTGCCTCGCATTCGTAGATCACCACGAAGAAAGCGGCGCATAGATCCAGATCCTTTTGATTCCTCTGAGGAGGATAATGATGACAACAATGAGGTGTCTACTGTATCAGTAGAAACACCTGACAAGATTGTTGGAGATAGAGTTGATGAGGGTCCTCAGTCACCTTACAGATCTCCAAGAAAAAAGCTCCGTAGATCACCAAGAAGAAAGCCACACAACACAGATCCAGATCCTTTTTATTCCCCCGAGGAGGATAATAATTGCAAAAATGAGGTGTCTACTGTATCAGTAGTTACACCTGACCAAGTAATAATCGGTGAAGAAGATGACGACGAGCTCTTTCCCTCCAATGAGAATGAAGACAAGACAGATGGGAATAGAGTCCTGTTTGACAACAATGATGATGAAGATCTGTTTCCAGAGGATAACGAAGAGCAAGATGGATTTAGAATTCCTCCAAAGTTTTCTTCTCGTTATTCCACTCCTGACAATAATTGTGAGCTAAAGGATAATGTGGAAATTGTAAAGAATGCCACGAGGCATTCATGCTTCGAGAACTATTTCCTGGCAAAGTAAGTATCTTTAAGCTCATTCTTAACCAGTAGATTCTTTCTTCTAACTTTAATAATATTGCATAGGTTCGCATCTATGAGGAGACAACTTTTGCTGATCCACTTCCACAAGTAAAAGTTTTACATGGAAATGAATATCATCTGGTGGCAACTAAATTTGAGAAGAGTAAAAGTAACAATTTTACTAATATTAAATCACCACCTAAGTATATTAAGGTAAGAAAGTAAAACCTCAATAAGTTTCAATCTATCATGCTTAACTCACATTGTGTAGGCTTACTATGTCAAATGTGATGCAAATGATCTTTGGGCCAAATTGCAGGCCTTGGCCAACTTTCAAGACTTGGCACTTGACCTCCCAAAGCTTGCAGCACGGATGGAACTATTAGTATCTCCTGCGGCCCATTGTCCTGCTGGGGCAAAGCAACCATATCTTTTCCATTTGAAGGCCAGCCAGTTTGAGGTTTTGAAGATCCCTCAAAACCAGTCCATGGGATGTGGATTCATTCCTAGGGAAATGCTGAAGGAACTTGTTGGGCATGGTGCAAAAGGTGCCAATGCTGCTGCTGTACAAGTTCGTATACTTGGTCATCGCCTTGGACTTTTCAAGGGATTGCTTGTTGCTAAAGCTGGCATCACAAAGATCCAATTGACTGAAAGTAAGTATTAATTGAAGTTTGTTTCTAAATATGAATTCTTTATTCTCACTTTAATCCCCTCTAAAGGTATGAGGAAAGTACCACGGTCAGCAATGTAAGTTTCTACATACTTAATATCTATTTGTAGTAAAATATCTTGCTAACGGCAGCTCTAAAGAAGGGGCAAAAAGACAGTGCAAAATGATGTGCTCATGCTATTCAATGATGTAATGCCTTCTGGTACGTTTAATTGCTGTTATATTTCAAATTTCAAAAATCGCTCACATACTATTACGTCATAGTCCAAAATGAAAACTTTGAGAGGGTCTTAAACCCAAATTACACCCGAAAGCCACGAAAAATGGAATTGAAACCCATCTCAGATGAAATGGGTCAGGTGTTGATCCAATGTGGAGTTCAAGACTCAACATTGAGTGCCTATTATGAAGAATCTAGATATTGGAACACCAGAAAACATACATGGTTGAGAGGAGTATGTAAGTATTATGTCAAGAAATTGCATCCATTGTTTCAAAAAATTTATACTTACTAAACTTTGTAAATAGGCGATTGCACGGCTAGTCTACCAGAAGGTACATGCTTCATTCCAGGTTTATTTCCTTTGGGGAAATCGAAAAAGCATCGTGTTCTTGTTACTCGATCCCCATGTGTTCATGCAACAGATTTTGGTATGTATGAACTATGTTTGCTATCTTCTTTTACTGTATGGTCTCACATCCATTTCAGCAACATTGCCAGTTGTTACGTCAAAGCCCAGGGGGATGTCAAAGGAAGACTGGGAACACTTATCTTCCCTTCCATTTGGGCTGCTAATGTTTGCTTCTCCTGCCGATAAATATGCTCCAAGTCTCCCCGACCTAATCAATGCGTCAGATTTAGATGGTGATATCTTTCTCACCATTTGGCATGACGACATCCTTCACGAAGTAGGAAATTTGCGCCCAGGAAGAGCAATAACTCAAGGTCCAATCACTTTATCCAAATTCAAGTTGGATGAAAATGTTCTTTACAGCTCTAAAAATGGGGAACAGGAGGAAGCTCTAATTGGCCTGTTGTATGCAGATGGCATCCATTATGACATCTTTTGTCGAGGAAAGCTCATTTCTAATGTGCATGAAACAAGATTGAAATCTTTGCCTCAAGCAAAGTCAAGTCATATCAATGTGAAGATTATTGCGATCAAAGGGACTCAAGTCTCCCTCCTTTGTGGAGATGAAGAACAGACTTCAACTGTTACCAAGTTGCGTGCGTCTGACCCGTATCTTCTTGCGCAGTATATTTTTGAGAATAATCTCATAAAGCAGAAACGTTGGAAATGGTGCGAAAAATACGTTACTCCAAAAAAGATAGTAAAAGTTCACCGAATTGATGTCGCCAATGCCATGGCAACTGTTTTATGGGATGGCGATGAGGAAACAGGTGAGTGTACTCAGCGATAGGATATTCCTTGTAAAGTGTTCTTATGTTAATTTTTAATTCCACAGAGACCTTACCAATTACTGATGTCGATGAAGCATTACTGCATCAAAAATTAAAAGGGACAAAGACCAGCATCATAAAAAGAGCCAGATCCAAAACTGCAAAAGATAGATGGAACACTTACTTCGAAGAACTTGTCAAATTGAAAGAGACATGGTTCGAATCGCTCCAAGATCATCTTTCCAACATCGAAAGGCTCCATTTGCACGATACTCTTCGTACTCGTTTGGTAAGTCATTGGCTAACGTTATGCTTTAACTTGCTATGGGTCTCACCATTTCTGTATGCTTTTAGCATGGTCTTTACATGAATAAAGATGAAAAATTCTGTCGAAGCGATGTTCTAGTATTCGGTAAAGCTTTCAAGTTATCCAATGACATCGCAAAGCATTCTGGTAGAGTTCCTTTGCCTAGGTAAGAAATGTTGTTAGTCCCATTCATTGTTTCTTTGGTTTGATCTAAACTGTTTTTTTATAAGTCATTTGCGCGACTACGTAGTACAAAATATGGAGGCTCTCGGCTTATTAATTGCCGACGATGATGCAACTGACGAATAGCAGGCAATGAAAAAGTGAACGCGATACTTCTTTCATATACATAGTTTACATTCAATATATTCTTTATGAGCATGCGATGAAAGGAGAAGGCATCTACATATTATTTTGCATTTTTAAATGCTTGCATGAGTAAGGAAAAGGCATCTGCATATTATATTTGTGTATGGGGTTACGATCAGTGAAAGTCTGATGGCCCAAAAATGACATAAAAAGTAATACATATCTTTACATTCACCTTTCTAGAAATTATTTGCTTGTTTATATTAATTGGAAATGACATCAAGGCCGAGTACGCTGAGTTTGAGAGAATATCTCGCAATGTGCACCTCGTCTTAAAATCTTGTTCTCCACGGGCTTTCTTATATTGAAGATGTTGTCAAATTGTATCTCAAAGAGTCATAGCCATAGGACTGAGAACCATTAAATGAAATCGAATGTACATCAGCGTAACTGATAATCTTGATCTTTACAAGCTCTGTTTACAAACTGGCCACGACAAATCTGAAATTTATTCCATCAAAACTCGCTCCACACTTTATTTCTATCAGTCTGTAGAAACAGAAGTAATGCTTCCAAATGTATCTTCTATACAAAAGTGCTCTGTCTGTAGAAACAGAAGTAATGCTTCAAAATGTATCTTCCATACAAAAGTGCTCTCTCCCATAAGAATTCTTTGCAAATTGTGCAGCCAAGAAGTAATTCTTTCTCTCTTTTTTACATAATGTAGCACCATACAAAATAGTATGGGAGCTGACATTCGCTTTGTCTAATGCAGCGTGGGAACAGAAATACTTTTCAAAGTGGATTCGATGTCTTCAATTTGCTGACTCTTAAAGCATAATGGAATCCAAAGTTCACAAAATATATATTTCCTTGGGACTGCTCAGTATCTTGATTTATTCCAAACTCTTGTTCGCAAATACTTTTGGTTCTCTTAGAACTGTAGATTTTATGAAGCCGTCTTTGTCTAGTAACCACGAGTTTGATGTTCTGGCATCTTTCCATAACTTTCCATAACTTCTACAGAACTTTATATGCCTCATTTCCATCCTTCTAAACTCACGACATGATGCCATAGATGCCAGTGAGGAGAACAGTCGTCGTCCTCACATAAGTGTACTTTGCCCATAGTGCATCCATACATTTATTTACAGTGCATCGTGTAGCTAGCAATCAAGAGTATTCGCTACAACAGGTCACTTTCCCTTCGTCTAACCGCGACACAAACAATAAGCATTGACCTACGATTCGAGGCACCAGTAGGAAATGTAGAGAAGAATGTAAAGCTAGAATTTCGGAAGAGATTATGCTCTACTTGGTGAGATATGGGCACAT
Source organism: Chaetoceros tenuissimus (assembly GCA_021927905.1). Classification (NCBI taxonomy): domain Eukaryota; phylum Bacillariophyta; class Thalassiosirophyceae; order Chaetocerotales; family Chaetocerotaceae; genus Chaetoceros; species Chaetoceros tenuissimus. The sequence continues at coordinate 752,195 of BLLK01000075.1, forward strand.
TAATATCATCGTTTTATTTTGTGATGTATGAGATGGAACTGATGGGCGAGAGCGCGAGAGCTTCGTACAATGATGAAGGAGATACACGTCATCTTCAACTACTTTCGCTCTATGTACGTACTATCAGCCAGTATGCAAAAATGAATGGAGACGAACTTGCGAACGCACACTCATACACTCATCCATCTTTACTCTTTACATCAATCAATAATAGAAAAGAAAGGTCCCTTATCCTTTCATGCTATATAAATACTGTTTTATTGCTATGCTACCTAGTTTGATGTCCTTCTCTATATCCTTCTCTAAGCTAAAGCGGCGTGGAGAAATGATATAGATGCATTCTTAGATGTCAAAAAGAAGGAGGAAGGGATATGATTTAAGGGTAGTACCATCATGGATTCTATAGAAGAAGGGACCAAGATTGCGCTTGAGTAGATAGTGAAATGGAATCTGTACCGTCTCGAAAGATCTATAATCTGATCTTGATCAGCCATATGAGACAGATCTAGAGGAATTGTACTATGCGGCAACATGTGACATCACACAGCAATTTCGTGTATTTAGTGATGGTATATATGAAGGCTCGTTCAAATCTCAATATGAGAAGATCAACTTTCTATACAATTCAGAAAGTACGAAAATTCGCATGGACTTGGATGGTACTTCTATTCAAATCTATGATTCACATCGTCCGCATTATCATGAATATGCAGTCCATCAAACAGCACGATTTATACCAAAGGAGAGCATAAAGCGTGGAGTTCTTATACTTGTCCATGAATGTCTAGAGTTTGATTCAATTAAAATTGAAATTGTGTTGGAACTTGATCAAAATGTTGCTTGAGCAATATGAACGAGCCTCACTTTCACAAAAACTGTGCGGAATGTCGGTTTGGAGTGACAGATCAGCTCGATAGATACATTCGAATTTTTTGTCAAACAATAGCATCTTTGTCATGGACGAAATGTACTTCTCAAAGTTCAAGAATATATTTCCTCAAACTGATGAAGATCACTGGTAAGATAATAAAATCGTTAGTTCACAATTGGTAGTGATGGGATCGAGGGCTTATAATTGAACGAAGCCGACATTGAGTGATTGCTCATGACTATTATTTCAATGCTACTGGATATCATTTATGCAAGTAATGCAAGAAAAGCATATAATTGAAGATCAGATATTCTCATGGTCGCGAAAAAGTGCAATATATAAAAGAAGACATCAAGGCTGATGCTTTTCATAAGATGAAGCTTTCATAATCGCGGAATTTGAAAATGCGTAAGAAAAGTTCAAGGAGATATTACAGAAGATGGTAAAACAGTATTATATCTATTGTGATAGCAGAGAGGTTCGAGGTTACTGAATCTATAAAAGATTTGCAACATTTTGGAATGAATAAAACTATGGACCTTGATAATGGACGTTCGAGCAAGAGGTTTCAAAAGAGGCATGCACTGATAATATCAATTGGAGCAAGTATTTATTCGTTTTGTAGAGTAGGCTACAATTTAAGGAAATATAATAAATATATACAATGTAAATGTCAAAATTATATTATTAGCTATAGCTATATATTCAATATGATACTAAAACAAAAATTGGTGATACTATACATACTAATTCTTGGTACTCTGATATACAATTCCTGGCTTCCCGACAGCGTTTACAAGACCAATCTCATTCGCCGATGTTTTCCAATAAACCTTGCGTCCTCTGGTCTTTGACATCTCCTTGAGCGACTTGTATTCAAGCTTCACTTCGTCTGGAATCTGCATGCAAGCCATGAAATGAGTACGCTGCCATGCACAGACACCTCTGTAAAGGCCATCGTAGTCATCCTTGGGGAAGAACAAAGATCCACTCTGAAGTTCTTCACTAGCTTGATGCGCACAAAACTTGCAACGCAGACCGATACGACCTCTGTAAGCACCTTTGCCTCTATACTTTGGATCATACTCATCATCTTTGACCTGAAAGATTTCAAGGTAAGAGGAGCGTACCTTCTGGTGGAGTAAATTGACATTACCGGTATCGGTAGGCAAGGCAAGAGTCTTTGGAGGTTCCTCGAGAGCCAGTACAGGAAAGAACATTTCATCATCCATCTCGACTTTTCTCTTCTTTAGAGGTATAGAAGCAGGTGCTTGATCCGGAGCAGTAGTAGGGGAAACTATTGCAATGCGCTGCCTCTTGTTCATATCGGCATTGTTGCAAGTTGAAATAGGGGCACTACCATTCTTGACGCTCAAAAGGGCCGAGACAGCGAGAGCTTCTTCCTCTGGCATCGCATAGCTCATTGGAGATGGCATCTTTGCAGTCTGTCTCAAAGGCACTGGTTTTGCATAAGATACTGTCGACACATATGATGGGTTTGCCGAGAACGCAGATCTACTTCCAGAATGAAAGAACTGTGGAGGGGCAGGAAGAGGAGATACAAGTCCTCTCTGTAAATGCATTTCGTACATGGCGTTATCGTCTTCGTAATTGAATTGCATAGTGGTGTGAATATATGATATGATAGGTATGTTTGACATAAATAATAGAGGTATGTTGTTCGTCTGTTGTTTTTGTATAAGCATTTTGTGCCATCTGCTTCATTCCTAAATGGCCTAAAATAATGTGGGAATGTTTTTCATTTTATCCTTGAAGTTGAATAGTTTCCTACATTCGTGCATATGTACAATGTCTTTTCCTTTTCTGATAAAAGCTGACACCTCCTTCCTTCTTCGTGATCAAAGCTGACACGAATGTTGCAATTTCATTCGGTGCCATTAATAACACCTGACTTTGGTGCACAAAATCTGAGACACCAAAAATATATGTAAAATAGATGTCAAAATAGTGGGAATCGATTGCAACGGAAACACTCATACCAGAAGATGAGCGGATTGAGGCCTTGTCCAAACACATTGAAAAAAAAAAAAAAAAAAGTAGTGATGATGACGTCGACAAGGACGTTTATTTTTTTCAACGCACCTTGTCCAAACAACTTTCGAAAAGAAAAAAAAAGTTTATGTCAATTTTAGCTAGATTATTATAATACTCTTCATTTTCACTCGGCTGTCCTACGCTTCTTTCATATGACCTCTCCACCACTCATGCGAGCCGTCTTCTCCACCAAATACATTCATTCTTCACTTTCATGTTCCTGTGCACGTAAGGTATCCAACTGTTCCTCTAGCTCAATGAGTGCGTCAGCTTGTGCCAGAATCTGTGCTTCAATTTGATCAGTCCATACCTTCTGTTCTTCAATTTCTTCAGCAGGGATATGCTCATCTCTCTGCATCTTTCTAAGTTCCTTCATCGCTTCAATCTTCCGACCTTTTAAGTCGAGAAGAGTAGATTCACTTGCACGAATCTCACTCTTGAGAACAGATGCTTCCATGACGTAAGTTGAACGTGCCAATCTCTTCATCAACTCTTTATCTTCCTTACTCACTTCAATTGAGATCTTTCTTTTGGTTCCAGAAGAGTTGACAGCAGAAGGAATATTGTTCTCACTCAAAGCGAACGAAAATGGTTTTGTTCCAGGAAGAATAAATACGGCCTAAATCTACAAGCAATCTGTGATTCCCGAAAGCGATTCTTAGATTTATCCATTCTTTTTGGTGGATCTTCCAGTGATCTCATTGCATTTGAATCTTCTCCAATCCGCCAAAAGCTTGAGCAGCCAGGTTTCTTAGCAGATGGTCTCTGTCTATTTGGAGACAATGCATACGTCAACACAAAATTCATGGCTACACCATACGTGAAATCTCATAGAGGTTGGTCTGATCTTCATGATAACTACAACTTTTACCATTCACAGTTGCGTATTAATATTGAATGTGCATTCGGTATTCTCTGTCAGCGATGGGGATTCTTACGAAAACCTGCTCCAAAGAAATACAGCATCAAGAAGATCATGGCGTTCGTATCCTGTCTCTGTCGCTTGCATAACTTTCTCATTGATCAGAATCCGATGTATGGCTCTAGCATGCTTGCTCCAACACCACGAGATGCATATCATTTAAGTTGCGAAGGTCAAGTAGATGTGTCAGAGAGACGTGATGGATATCCATTGGTACCAAATGATCTAAGTGGAGGAGGTGAGCATTTTGATGATGATACTCAGAGAACGAGAAGATCTACTGTGCCACGCGGCTTGGAAAATATGCTTCCACGTGAACAATTGATGATCCAAGTTAGTGATAGTGGGTTTGTTAGACCATCAGTAACATAGAGTAGATGATATGGAAAGAGTGATAGTTGTAACATAAACATGCAGTTCTATGGTGCAGTCTTCTCTCTTCTTACTACCCTCCGTCCGCAGAAACGAGGATGGCCGATCGTCCTATCTACATTTTTTTTTTTTCCGATGCCAGCCTCGGTGGGGAGCTGGCATCGCAAAAAAAAAAAGTAAAAAAAACATGTCATGATCAGAAAATGAATGGGTTATGAGGTGTGATTTTTTACTTTTTTTTTTTTTTTTGCTGTGTTTGGACAAGGCCTGAAGAAACAGAAGAAAAAACGATGAAACACCTTACGAGTATCATTTCGACGCAGTTGGTTTGTAGAAATTGAAGTTAAGAAAATGATTTAGAATAAAAAATAAAAGGTCTACATAATGATCAAGATAGATCCGAATCAGAGTATAGGCCAGCATATGGATTACTCCGCCAAGCCAGTAGTAGTACATAAATGAAAAATTGCTTAATCATGTCTTTTACATTTTTTTATGTTTACCATTAGTTACTATATGATTCTCCAACGAATCTATGTTGCTTATATAGATCTTCTCTACTATTGTGCAATACCTTTGTAGTAATTTGTGCTACTCCAGCCGTGATGCGTACTAAACATTGATTCAAATACTCTAACATTGCGGCTCTAAACATTATGCGGCTAAATCTTCGTGTCCATCCTATTCAAAGATTTGAAGAAAAGAGAAACAACCAAGGAGATACGCATCCTGCTAAATCATGCTTACAGTTGAAAATAGATAATGGAATAAGACCCTTGTTCTATTCCGAACTAGCTCTTTCTTTTCCAGCCAGACATGTATTTAGAGTTGAATGATGTAGCCCAGTCTATAACTAACAGAATTTGAAAGCGCTATTGTGAAACATCTTTAGTACATAATTGTATTATTTGATTTGAGTTTATTTGTGCTGATTATGAGTGCATCAAATGTTTATGTGTAGATATGCTCTCAAAAGTGGCGGTTGCAAAACCAGCTTTTTTTCAAAAACAAATTGACATCAATTGACACGCTAAATAAGCCTTCTGACGTGTCTGGAAACGGTTGGAATTGTTAAGGTTATCTTACGGTTTGTGACAAATTTTGCTGCACCAAAGTCAGGTGTTATGTAATGCGCACCGCGCTTCCTTCTTTGTTCTCAGAAACAAATCTGAAATGAGGAATAGGTAATCGACTCGACTCGTTGCATATCTATCACATCAATAAACTGCATGGCTAATGTTGATATTGAAATGATAATTCAATTTACTTGTGTATTACAAAGTAGTTCTCTACAGTAGATAGCTAGTAATTAGAATTCATGCACCACTGTCATCTGTTGATCGCTCATCTTGCTTAATTTGCTTCTTTTCCCGTTTTAATCCTATGAAATGAGTGTTGAAGCAGCGGAACAATGATTCGAAATTCACCGTTACTATTCCAAGCCCCAGCACGAGCTAAAGGCACTTCGTTTTCATCTCATAATGACGCTTGCTTTCATATGATACATCAATAAAATCAAGCTTCTTGCTTCTTTACCATCTCTACCGCTCTAGTAGGAGGAGACCATTAGCGCCACCCTGATGCTCCTCCTCTGCGAAGTCATTCTACTCATGTTGTTCTGTTACATTCTACTTATCTAGAACTTCTCTAGAACAAACTCGAAACTCAAAAACAAAGCAAAGATGGAAGGAGGTCGCCACTTATCAACGTGAGTCTGTCCAGGCGAATAATACCTTGCATCGTCTCTCTTCCACTCTTTTCTGTGTAATCTCTGCCACTCATTTTTCAGCAGCGTCAGCAGCTGTCAAACAAAGAACATTCTTTTTTGCCACCTCAGCAAATAGACTGCATACAGGATAGGATTGAGAGGAAGGAATGAGCGGACATTCTGTAGATGTAATGGCCTATTTTTACGTGACGAGGAATTTTTGAAGTGACGAGGGCTAGACGGGGAACAACGCATGGAATATCCAAGAGCTTCCATTTTGTTGTGGACACTCATATTTCAGATTTGAAAACAAATCAAAAGTAAAATGGAAACCAGACCTCTTTGTAGATTCCTTTTGATGGTAAGTAAGGGCAGTGCCAGTAACTAGATCTTTTGATACGTGGTGAGAGTTGGGCAAGTCAAATTACACCGTTCAATTTGCTTGTTCGAGGAGTACTCCTGCTGTTCTTTAATGGAATGAACGACTTATTGACAAAGTTACTACTTTGAGTCTCTCACATTTCTATTATTTTGCCATGGAATAGGGGAAATGCAAATATGATGCTGAAACCTGCTCATCTAGTCATTCAACTCCGGAAGGAATCTCTATCGCAGAGCTGAGAAAGACTATTCCATGCCCATTCTACAATGGCGAGAAACCAAATCGAAAATGCAGACATCAAGAAAGGTGTTGGTTTGCTCATTCCGATATTCCTCTATGCCTTCCTACAAGCGATCCTAATGAAAATGATCTACAATGCGGTATTTGTCTACAAAGCGTTGTCGGTAGAGGTCAGAGATTTGCCCTCTTCACTGAATGTGACCATACATTTTGCTTCTCTTGTGCAAAATCATGGCACAAAAACAAAGAAAGAAGAGAGTCAGTGTTTTCGAAGGGAGATTCTGATTTGTTCATTCGGAAGAACAACTACAAACTATTGTTTAGACATTCGTGTCCTCTTTGTCGAAAAGTTAGTTTGAATATCATTCCGTCAAAGCGCTTCTTGACTGGGGATCAAAAGGAAGCATATATTCAACATTATATCGAGGAGCGAGGAGCCCGAGTTTGCTGCAACGGCACTTTTGCATCCTGCCAATTCGGAGATGAATGCTACTATCGACATTGTAACCAAGAAGAGGAAAGTTTTACTCACGTCAATAGAAGACCTTTTCTTTCAACCGAAATCCCTCCATACGCAACTGTTGAGGATAGTAGTACTTCGTATTCATTTTGGAATGATATAGCGTCGACAACGAGCCATTAGATACTGATTTAAGCTTGAGTGACTCTATCCCCGAAGACAATGAAGAACCGAACATTTTGAAGAGTGTTATGGATGCCCTTGCCTTTGCAAAAGCTCATGAAGATTCACCAAATGTTGAGGAGCCGAGGAGTTTACCTTCTTGGTTGAGATAGCTTCAAAGAAGAGAAGAGTGTTGCAAATGGGATACGTACATAAGAAGATGTACTGGGGATTTAGATATATCTAGAACAATACAGCTATATTACAATGTAATAGCTTTATAATCTAACTATGAAATATGATATTATGAGCAAATTCTTCTTGTATTGCCTGCTGCCTGCTCCTCGTCAATTACTACTGGCTGCCTGCTTACTACCGATTTGCTTGACAGCAGTCAATACTATCACTACTATCTTGCTATATCTCAATTACACTCATTGCAATAGTCATTAATGTATGAGAGATAAGGAGAATGAGAAGCTTTTGATTAATATAAAGTATTTACAGCATTTCAATGATCAGCGTTACATTTATTTCCTTTCGGCGAATGACAGGAGAAACTCCACATGATGACGTCATATTTACTACAAATTTCGCCAAACCAATCCCGCGCAATATAACCTTCCTTACAGTAACTTCAAATATGTTCCCATCGTCAATTTACAACATACGGCAGGGCAATGACATGAGATGAATGTTATTGTATCACTATCCTATACGCGTTGCAATAATATTTATACTTGTTTTGATTTCAGCAATATAGTCCGTAGATTTTTTAACTTTGTATCTAATTTTTGTCTAGTTATTGATTTGATTGTAGTACATGCAAATAATGTATGAAGGATTGGTCATCTGTTTTTCCTTGCCATCTGCATTGCTCACTTACGTGGCAGTATATTTCTTCTTCGAACAATTCCAACGACTGTTCAGGACATATTCCCTATTTCTTAAAAGACATTGCCTATCGTCATGATTTGTAACATGAGCGAGCTCATATCAATCATCATCCTACTCATCTCGATCAAGGACTATGCAAAGAACTCAAATGTAAATAATTTTAAAGAGACGAAATATCTTTCATTCCTACTGTTTGTATTTACTTTTACATTTGCATACCTTCAAATGTTTCCTTCGAACAATTTCCTTCCGGCAATTCGGAGTATCAGTTATCTTACAGGGCAAATCATATGGAATTCCAATGCTTCAATATGTCCTTACATTCTTCATTTTATCAAAATATCAATCCATTTTAACAGCAGAGTCGCGTAAGAATACCTGATTTTTGTGAGTTTTTGCTGCAAAGTGAAAATGCCAATTTCGCTTCCAATCGACGCGCAATAAAATACTAATACCTTTCTAAAAGCTCTTTTTACGCTTGTTTCAAAACTGTAATCGATGAGAGCGCGCAAGCTTTCTGAGTCGAGAAAGTACCCTCTAAAGTAGCTTACTTCGGTAACGTCACAGTTTGGTTGCAACCATATTTCTCGCCGCAAAATGAGTTGTCGATTCTGAGAAGTTACAAATATATTCTTGAAGTTATTTTGTGAATGAATATGTAATTACTTTAACCATAGAATAAAAGCAAGTATTTCTATCGAATGCATCTTTGGAGGAGTTTTCTTTGATTCTTTATCGTACGTACAGACTGTACCAACAATGGCACAATCTCCGTCATTGGTCTGTGAAATCGAGTGAATTTGAAGCCAATTTCGAATCATGAATCGACCATGTCTTCTATACCCTCAAATAGATTATTTTGCAGTCAATCTACAGCTAATGTAAATACACCAATCTTTCGAAAACTATTCAAATGAACAGTATGTAACTTGTTGGAATCGACAACTCATTTTATGGAGAGAAATATGGTTGCGACTCAACACCAAATATTTGAAAAAGTGACAATCTCGTCTTGCGAAAAGCTAAATTTCTCGACTCAGAAAGCATGCGCGCTCTCGTCGATTACAGTTTTGAAACAAGCGTAAAAAGAGCTTTTAGAAAGGTATTACTTTTTTATTGCGCGTCGATTGGAGCCGAAATTAGATTTTCACTTTGCAGCACAAAATCGGTATTCTTACACAACTCTGCTGTTAAAGCACTTTCATCTCCTACTTGGCACTTGAAGAGCTTGCAACTTGGAAGCGACTTCCAAGGAACTGATGTTCATGTGGATTGGCATTTCGACGCCAAACGCAACGTAGTGAATAATCATGAATTGGAGAACAACATGGCCAGCTATGATTCTTTGTTTGCCTCCATTATTCCTCCAGTCTCGAGGGACGATGCTATTGTCCATAAGCTTACTCTGTTGATGATGGAGAAACGGAGCCAAAAGCACTACTTCAAGTACGTACCAAAAAACAAGCTAAACGGAAAATTGTGCATGGTTGTATCAAAGGCTTTCTTCCGCATCAATGACAGACAGAATCTTTCCTTTGAGAAGATTGACTTTTACAATCCTCGTGACAGCAGTCATTTCACCATCCATGAAGTTGCTTTTGCATCCTATGGCAGTCCTGAGGAGACAATGAATGTACCAGTTTACTTGATCAACTTGAATGAAGCTTTATTGACTCCAATCTCCTTTTCCGAGGTCAAAGCAATTAACAATGCCAAGAAGAAGCTCAAAGATGACCACGCGAAGAAAATGGTATGGGGTGTTTGCTCTCCGTGTGCGTCGAAGAAAATTCAGTTCACGTCTAGAAGTGCAAACAACATCGTTCAAGATATGCAAAATAAGGGACAAGTACTTGCATTCTCGCACTCGCTCTATTTTCACGATCAGTACCTTCATGAAATCTTGATTGATATGCTAGAGCTCAAGGTTGATGCATTATTGTCATCATCTAATTCGTCCTCGCCAGCATTGGCGCTTGAGAAGAAGTTTGAGGAAGTAAAGATGTTCGTACAAGGCAATTCTTCTATCAATGCATGACCAAACACCTTTGGCCATCGCTTTACAAATAGCTACACCATGATCCCTTGTACCGATGTTTCTTACGAGGCAGCAGATGGGACTTTCTATGCTGACCTTTGGTCCAGCTTCACTTCTAACATTCAGAAAGAGAAAAGAGCATGGGAGAACAATGGACAAGTTTCTCACTTCGCGCCAATGATGTCACCTGCACGTCAGGCTCAAAAGAAGCTCGACAAGTTTGAATTCGAACATCTTCAAGATTTATCTACTGATTTTGTTGAAGATCTCTTGGAGCAATGGGAGCATGTGGGAGAAAAGCACATTAAAAAGGAGCATAGTTGGACATATGCGAACGCAAGTAAATGGAGCAAGTAAGTTGAAAGCAAAGAGGGGAGACAAATGCTATCAACTGTTCCTATTGGGGTAATAATATTATAGGGATTGATGAAGAAATAATTTTTTTAGTAAATTTATACGAAAGTTTACAATTTTGAGCAAAATAGAAATACACAATTTTGAGTAAAGCTATAAAATCAATTGTTTATTTGTAGTGGTTATCACTTAATCCATATGAATATTGAATCACAAATGTTACGTAGATTGTAGAGATGAATGGATTATCATACTCATGATCTTCCGCAAATATGAAAAAGATTTTATCTAGTTTGATTTCACTCCCATACCAACATTCCACACAGTTTTCGTGGAAGTGAGGCTGCGTTCATCATGCTCGAACAAGTATTTGATCAAGTTCCAATATAAATACAAGCTTAAGTGAATCAAACTCTAGATATTTACGAGGAAGCATAAAAGCTCCTCCAACAACGAATAAAACACGTTTGATGCTTTCGTTTGGCATAAGTCGTGCTGTTTGATGGACTGCATAGTCATGATAATGTGGACGATGTGCATCACAGATTTGAATAGTAGAATCATCCCAAGTCCATGCACACTTTTTACTTTCTGATTTACATACGCAGTTCCCGCCTTTTCTTCATATGTACCATCATCAAACACACGAAACTGCTCATACACGAAATCGCTTGGAGATGTTACATGTCTACATTTGCTGATTGATATCACATGTTGCTGCAGAATAATATTCCTCTAGCTCTAGTCTCGTAGGACTGATCGAGGTCAGTGTATCGATCCTTCAAGACGGTATAGATTCCATGTTTCCACACATAAATCACTGGCCTTTGAATTTTCTATCGACTTTGAGAGTGCAATCTCGTTGCCTTCTTTCATAGCATCCATATACTCATGAATCATATCAAATTCCTCCATGTTCTTTTAGACATTATTCTTTATAGCATTTCCTATACTTGTGGTGTGAATCGTACGTCAATGTTTATTGACTGTTTTGCGGTAAGACAAAGCGAAATTGAGCTGCTTGCAACGATTACTCTTGGATGCTACATGATGTACAAACAGATAGCTAGAGAAGAATTTTGTTACCCGTAGGGAAAGTACACTTTAAAGAGCATGGAATCTATCCTCACTGATATATAGAAATATATCATATGCCGATTGTATATAAGGCTGAAATTTCCCAAAGATGATGAGCAGGGTTTGTATCAAGGCGTTTGTAATTGGCAGCGTTTGCATTTTATGAGCAGCTCTTTTATTTCTCCAGAGATGAAGAATGAATACAAGCTGCTCAAGAATACGGATCAGGCAAGAGGGCGTGCGTCCTATTAGAAATCATCAGCAAACGAAATTGGACTATGCAATGCCGTCGGTAAACCTGGAATTATTTACAAGAAGCTATAGCTATTTTGATTGCTCGTTGCTATAAACTTTACATTGTTTCAAATATAAATGATGATGTTCAATATAGTTATTTTGATACCTATCCTCATCTACAAAATCGAATGACTCTTGTCTGTATACTCCCACCATTGTAATACACATTCATAATTGCAGCTTAGGATAGAACACAAGGACTGTCTTCCACCCCCATCTCGTTTTTCAGCTCTTCAAGGTTTCGTTTACATTGTAAAGTATCAGGATGGTCTGCTCCTAATACTTTCTCTTTCTTTGATAAACACTCATACAATAGTGGCTTCGCATTGCTATGGTCGCCCTGCTTAAAATAAAACATCGCAAGATTATATAGAGATAGTAAGGTATCTTGATGATCTTCTCCAAGTACTTTACTAGACAAGGATAGACAGTCTTTGTACATTTGCTCGGCAATTCCATAGTCTCCTTTTTCATCATATAGAGCACCTAAAGCATGCATAGCAGTCAAAAGAATGTAAGGATCAGTCTCGGCGGCACTCTTTCCCTTTGACAAACATTCCTCCAAAAGTTCCTCAGCCAAATCGGCTTTACCTTGACTTTTATACAAAACAGCAAGGCTGTTCATATAACGCAAATTCTTAGGATGAGCAGCTCCTACAATCGCTTTTGACTTCATGAGACATTCTTTGCATAGCGGTTCAGCCAAATCATATTTTCCTTGATCATTGTATAAAGAAGTAAGGTTGTTGGCTACTGTCAAAATGGATGGATGTTCGGCTTCAAGTATTTCCCTCATTTTTGATAAGCACACATTGTACCATTTCTCTGCTAAGTCATATCTATGTTCTTTCGCATAAAGACTAGCAAGATTGCTTAAAGGGGTTAGTGTTGCTTTGTGATCTACGCCTAGAACCGCATCGGACTTGGAAATACAGTCTTCGTACATTTCCTCTGCCTCATGGTATTTACCTTGATTTGCACATGAGAAAGCAAGATTATTCATTGTCTCTAAAGTTTCGTGATGATCTGGGCCAAGGCGTCTCTCACATTTCTCAAGTAGATCCTTGAACATTTCTTCAGATTCGTCGTATTTACCTTGAGCTTTATATAAGTTTGCTACATTCTTCAAAGATTTCAAAGTTGAAGGATGATCAACGCCAAAGATTTTTTCATGCCTTGACAAACAATCCATGAACAATGGACCTGCCATCTCATATTTAGCTTGCCTCTGGTATAGAAGAGCGAGATCTCTCATTGATGTCAATGTGTCAATGTGATCAGATCCAAGTGTAGCCTTGCGCTTTGAAAGACATTCTTTGTAAAGAGGTTCAGCCGAGTCATAATTACCATTATCAAAGTACAGAACTGCAAGATTGCTCATGGTTGACAAAGTATTTAAATGATTAGCCCCAAAAATTGTCTTTTGTTTTGATAGACATTTCTTGTACATGGTCTCGGCCAACTCATATAGCTTTTCAGTTTCATACAACGCAGCAAGATTATTGATGGATGTCAATGTATCTGGATGATCTGACCCTAGTATAGTCTCACGCTTAGCTAGGCAATCCTTGTACAATGGCTCTGCTAGGTCATACTTGCCTTGTATATAATACAAAGCAGCAAGATTATTCATTGTTTGTAAAGTTGCGGGATCATTTGTAGCAAGCACCGTTTGTTGTCGAGACAGACAATCTTTCAATATAGGTTCTGCAAGATCGTATTTGTTCAGTCTCAAAAACAACGTAGCGAGACTGCTTATAGTATTCAATGTCTCACGACTGTAATTATTTTCAGCTGCCTCTTTCCTTATTGCGAGATATTCATTGTATATATCTTCGACGCATTCAAAATTGCTTTGGCTTTCACATAAGAATGCAAGCTTGTCAAGAAGCTGGTCCATACTTTCAACTCTACTATCATTGGGGTCTTCTTTTGACCCAATCATATTCTTGCTTTCGACGAGATGCGGAGCTTCATTTGGATTCATTGGGTAATCTGTTTGTGTGTTCTCTTTTTGTTTGGGATTGAATTCAAATGCAGGATCTGTTTGAAGTGTACTCTCCTTTTCGCTCCAGTTAGACGTGCTGCTTGCCTTTTCATTGTTATATGTTTCGCTCATTTCGCTTTTCTACTTTTACAGTTAATCATTTATTTTCTTTATTTTGATAGATCTCATTCCATAAGTTATGTTGTTCGTGTGCTATGGTGTTTTCAACCATCGCAGAAAAGGAGAGAGAGAGTGCAAAATGTAGAAAAGTGTTCGGGTTTTGGTCGAGTCTTTTAGCTATTTTGAATCTACATACGTACGTACAATTTGAACAAAATGGTACAGGTTATGAAGACTGCTTTTCTGACGGAAGACAAAAACAACAATGATTTTGAATACATTAAATGTACTTTTTACCTTATTTGTAATGTGAAGAACCATCTCCATTTACATTATCTGCAGTCAAAATACACAGTAACACGATTCTGGGTTCGAAGTTGTATCTTTTGAAAGGGGGGACATTGCTATAGTAGGAACTCATAGGCAAATTCATAAATTGTATTCTTCTTCATTCTTCTCGCTCGAAAGCAACAAGAAGGAAACAAACAAGAACAACTATGATGCCTGCTCTAGTGTTTCTGAATTTCTTACTGGCATCCATTCATATATATGTTAGTCATGGCATACCACATACATCCATGAATTTAAGAGCAAATCAAAATCTTTTACTTCACAAAAAGGAACCCGACATATGTAAACCGTCCAATGCAACAGACGAGACATTATGGATCGCTATGCCAGCTTGGAATGAAACGAACGCATTGAAGACATGCATCGAATCTATTTCAGCGCAAGTCAATACTGGGTTTCAGAATATTCATATAGTTGTATTTGAAGACTACAGTGTGGATATGTTGACAAAGTCTCAGAAAGATGCATTTGAAAAGGATCCTAAGCTACAATTCTCATTTCTATCAAATGAGGGACCTGAGAAACATGGATCAGCATATGGAAAATGGAAGCTATTTGAATATATACGAGAGCATGCAAAGCCGTATGAATACACATTGATTGTTGACGGAGATGATCAAGTCGCACACATCGATACCATAGGATATATCTACAAGAGGCTTAAGGAATCCAAAGCATGGTTTGCATGGGGTCGGCATAATGGAAAATATAGTGAACAATGTAAACCGCTACAATGGCCAAAGATGAGATTGTCTAGTTCGAAATCTATACGAAATGCAATATGGTCTTTTTGTCATCCGAGAATGTTTCGATCACATCTATTGCATAGTCTCTCCATGAGTGAATTTCAAAGAGACAATGGCGAATGGCTTCAAAAGGCAACTGATCGACCATTTATTTTCAAATTTATGGAAATGGCGGGGCAAGATCGTATAGAATACATTGGGGACCAAAGGGCTCTCTACAACTACACTTTTGATTCAAGAAATGGTCTGAAAGTGTTCAAGAAGGAAGTTATACAGGGTGATAAAGAATTAGTGAATCATCGTCCTTCTGCTCCACGTCCCAAAGATGTCATTCATGTCATTTCATGTGTGTACGATCGTCAAAATACAAAAGAGTTTTTTGAAAAGTTGGCATCATCTGTATTACCCAAAAATCATGAAATGAAGATTCACATTTGCAATAATAACGCAGGTCGTCAAAAGGAGTTGACAAGAACTGCAGCAGAAGTATCACAAAAAGCAAAAGATCCAAACAAGCTCTCCATAGATATTGTCGATATGAAAAAGAATCATGGTGGTTACTCTAGATTTCTATTAGCCAAGCAACTCATGGAAAAAGAGTTTCTCGAATATGTAATCATGATCGATGATGATCAATACGTCCATCCAGACACAATTGCAGATATATATAGCAAACGAGAACCTCAAACTTATAAGGCATGGTTCGGAAAGACATGGCGTAAACATGACCGAGACTACTGGAGTGCATTTCCATCCATCATTTCACGTCCATGGATCAGATCCTTCTTAAGATGGGATGTCACACGCTATCAATATGGTGGTACGGGAATGTCAATCATTGATGCCAATATATTTCTATTCAAATTATTGTATGACTTGGATGAAAAGTATGGACGTCTAGAAGATATGTGGCTATCACATATTGTCAATATACAAGGATGGAAAATATCTAGATTATTTCTATACTTTGATGAGTATGCCAAGGAAGCCGATAGTGGGCAATATCCCACTCTGAAGGAACTAAAGAATGAATTCTTTGCCAAAGTCAATTACTTTCAATGTGGAACTGGCAATAAAGTGTCTGATATTACAGAAGGAATATGGGCTAAGCAAGTCTATGCGCTATATTTCATTTTACTTGTGCTTTTTCTGTTTGGAAGCAGACATTGCAGTAAGAAAAGACATCGTTTCAAAGGTTTAAAGAAGAATTAAGGAATATGTAGGGAATAAATATAATTCCTTCATGTTGAAAATGCTGCATGAAATATGCGAATTGAAGTAAGGTACTTTGCCAGTAGTTAATTCTTCATTCACGTCGATAGAGTGCGTCTGGCAATGATATAAATCTTGCCGATTCCTCTTCTAGTATCTTCATTGATCATGCTCAGATCTAAATTTCCCACATACTATGTTGAGTCTGACTTTGAACATAGATTACAAAGATGCACCGTACCACTGTTTAAACTATCTATCCAATATCCAATGCTGACGACATTTTTCAGTTCTATTCCCAACCTGATGTGGACTTGGAGTGTCAAGATACGGATGGCTGCAACTTCTCTCTTTTGACCACAGGCACATACACGCAACATCAATGTAATTCAACTCTAATACACTTTCACACTTTCATGTTCTGCTAGTACAAACATTTCTTTTTGTTACAATGCACCAATGTATCTTCTTGAATACATTATTAGCATTTGGCTTGATTCAGAGTGCGTCAGCCTTTGCTCCTTCCTCCCGCGTCTTGAGCAAGCCAACAAGAAGAACATCTGATATCCTTTCGTCACCAACTTCAACGAGTCTATTCTCTACAAGCACTCTTCCTCGTCTTCCTTCATCAGCGATTGATGAACTAAGTCAAAAGGGATATCTCATTCTCGATGATTTCCTTCCATCGGATCTAGTCCAAGAACTCCGAGATGACATTGACAATCTCCGAAAGAAAGATAAATTTAATATTGCAAAAATTGGACAAGATTCCACCAATACACTCAATACTGACATTCGTATAGCAGAGACTTGCTTTATTGGCGAATCGAAATTACAAGATGTACCCTCGCCTTCTAGAAATAAGCTATATCAAGTTCTCGAATCATTACGAAGTGATTTGAGTGGAAATGAAAAGTTAGATGTCAAAGATTCATCTGGAGAATTGATCAAGGCGGCGCCAGCTTTAGATGCTAGCTTATCGGAACTATTATATGCATATTATCCTCAAGGTGGATTCTATCGAAGGCATACAGATGCAGTGGAAGGTTCAGCTTCTGTCTTGAGATCGTATTCGTTATTAATGTATTTGAACAATCAGTGGACTGAGGAAGATGGAGGATGTCTTCGTATTCATCTTGATTCTGGTAAAGATTTCTTACCAGAAGGTGAAGAGCCAAACTTTATTAATGTAGAACCCAAAGGTGGAAGTTTTGTTTTGTTCAAGAGTGACATGATTCCACATGAAGTATTGAATACTAATGCAGAAAGGTATGCAATTGTTGGATGGTACAACAGGCCTGTGACATCAGCAGATTTGAGCTCATTGGCTTCAGAAGGAGACAAGATGCGAAGTGTTATGCTACTTGTAGCGGCAGCTCTTGTTACGTATGGGGTTGTATCTATAGTCGCAGCTTAGGATATGGAGAAGTTGCACTGTAGAAATGCTAGATAATATCATGAAATGATGAATTCTACCATACTATACATTCGAATAGATCATCTAAATACTACAACTATATCTCACTTTTCTCTTGGTGTAAACATTTTACGAATAATGAAATGCCTTCCAAGTATTCACATGACATCATTCAATTCCATTTCGAAAACTCATTGCGTACTTTCTCGAGAACTGTATATTACATCATCTGCCAACGACGGAAGCATTCGCGTATTTCAAAAAATCTGAATCAAGTGTAGATGTAATCTTCAATCATCACCTGTGAACAGACTGTAAACACCAATAACAACGTATATGAATCTGCATGAACAATGTGGCGTATGACTTCTTCGACATGATCCGCACTACCATCTCTCATGGCTCTCGTTTTTGTCCACCTTCAATCGAGCACAAGAGATATAAAAGACCAGTCCTTTACGCATTCAGGACAAGGAATATTTATCCTCATTCCTTGCCCTGAAATGCTTTCTTTTTAGATTATTTACTATTAATATAGATGTTGGTCATTCATGTGAGAGGCAAGTATTTTCTTCATCATGGTTCTGTAACCAAGATAGTCTTCTGAAATAGGTGATCCTAATTGCTTGTATCAAAAATCTCGTGAAAGAAATGAAGGTTACCTTCCTTGACTTTACCTCTGACATTTGAAAACAAAATTTTCTCCATCAGAATCTAACTCTAGGACAAGTTCCCAAAGAAACAGACAGAAAAGCAGAGTCACTTGGGCATAGTACAGAAGAAACATGGCTGAGGGGTACGAGAGGCTTCTTTTAGTTTGTGTATCTCTCTTCAGTCAGGGACTTAACTCCGGTGACCTTATTGAATCAATACACAAATAAAAGAAGCCTCTCACGCAGGCGTTGGAATCCTATGTCAAACCTTGTAACAGACAGAAAAGCAGAGTCACTTGGGCATAGTACAGAAGAAACATGGCTGAGGGGTACGAGAGGCTTCCTTTAGTTTGTGTATCTCTCTTCGGTCAGGGACTTAACTCCGGTGACCTTATTGAATCAATACACAAATAAAAGAAGCCTCTCGCGCAGGCTTTGACACTTGGACATAGTACGGAAGGAACATGGCTGAGGGGTGCGAGAGGCTTCCTTTAGTTTGTGTATCTCTCTTCAGTCAGGGACTTAACTCCGGTGACCTTATTGAATCAATACACAAATAAAAGGAGCCTCTCACGCAGATGTCGGAATACCTATGTCAAACCTTTCTCTTGTGGAGTTGATATCTTCATTTTCTAGATATGCCGCGTTGTATATTTGTATTTTATGCAATTGTGGTTGGAGGCATTGCACTGTGGCAGTTGCTTTTTAGACAAGGGTATGGAGCAAGGTTATGTCTGTTCAGATGGTGGCTCAGTGGTGCGATACAGTTTCTCTTGCTTTTGTAATGCCTTCGGTCAGGGTTGCATTCAAGAAGTAGAACACCAAAGTGACCATATCGAACATTACACAAAAGAGGCTGTATCGCACTAGGTATGTGAATACCTAGAACTGAGTGTTGATTGTTGTAGTTGTGTTGCGTGAAATGGGTATTGAATTTTTATGTGATTATGTTGTGAAGAAAGGTTGTTTGTGTTGTTTTCGACGTTGGTGCACATTTTTTCCGTTTTTCATTTTGAATGAACTCCATACGGGACTGGCAGTGTCTTGGCTAATTTCCTCTGTCAAGATGGGACTAAAACGTTAATGTACTATTTTAGAAACTTAATACTAGACACTTTTTTGGAAAATAGAAGATTAGATCGGTTCAAGAAATTTCCCAAACTTTTCTGGTAGTTCTGGCCAGAGATGTTGTGGTAGCTTTATCTTTGTGCCATGTTTTGCATTCTCGAGGGCATTGTATAGCCTACGGGCTTGTCGTTTATCATTATATTTCGTAGAAACAAAAAAATCTGAATCAAAAACCATTTTCGTGTAAAAATGCATCGTCGACACCGAATTGAAAGATTTCGTAATGATTGTTAGTAATGAATAGGACTAGCTAGTTGGAAAACTTTTTATTGTGGGCTCAATTCATGAGTCATCGAATCAGTTGCTACGCACATAGTTTCAGCACTGTTGCAAAGTTATCTTGAGAAAGATAGTGGTTCTCCAAAATGTTTCACATTTCTAGGTAGTAGTAAGTAGTTGTGAATTAGCAGATATGCACTTGATAGGAAAATGAAACTTCAAAAATTTGAAAAGTTAATATAAATTGAAGTATTCTTTCTACATGTACGTTTGGTGATGCTTTCTCAGAATTTAACTCCACTCCTCAAACTTCTTCCTTGAAGTTCACGTTCCTCTTTGCTGACCCAACCACTTTTTCCATTATGGTGTGAATCCTGAGTATCATCGTCCTCTTCTTTGATTGCAATGCTTTCTTCATCATTATGACTCATATATTTCATCATATTAATGACATGATCTCCTAGCGAATAGAAGTTCCCATACTTTTTCTTCCAACCATTAGTGTCGATCTCTGTCTTCAATTGGTCCCTGTAGGAACTGCATCTATGGAAAACCTTTGCCGCATACTCTGCATGGTCGCGCATCAATTTGAGCCAGTTCTCTCTCCAGTATTCATCTCCATAGTTGTACAATAGTTCCTCCCCTTTATCAATTGTTCTGATGGCGTAAAACACAATTTGAGGTGTGCTCGTCACTTCATCCCAATGATGAACAGCGTAAAGATTTCCATCACGCTTTCTAAACCCGCTTGGTGTCCATGGGTCGTTGATCATACCTCCAATGCTCATTCTGCCGTCAATATAAAGTTGCGGTCCTTTGTATTCCTCAGGTAACTTGGCGTCAAATATGTAGCCATCGCGTGAAGCTTCATAATCAAGGTCCTGCACAATTCTTCCCCCATAAGCTAGAACTGGAGAGCCTTTGAGAATCTCCTTCTTTGCTCGAAGACCAAAAGCTTGACGATCAGGAAGCCCATACAATTTCACCGGGTGGCATTTGTCTGTTATTTCAATCACCTCAACATTATCATGGAATGTCTCATTGATTACTGCCTTTGCAAGGTTAAAATATGTCGATGCTGCATCAGGCACATCCTTCATTTTTTTTCTAGTTGTCGGAGAAACATCACTTCTAATCACTTTAGCAAACATTTCATACTTTTCTGCGTCATAATCAAATGACTTGCACCATTTTCTAGTTATGTCGAAGTTCGTTGCTTTCCCCTCCATGACAGCATCAAGAAGCCGGTGCTGTTTTCCAAGAAAGTAAGAATTGTTCTGGAAATGTTCCATTTCTTCTGCATGGAAAAGTTTTCTTTTGTCGATTTCAAGTTTCCCAAGACATTCAAAAATGGAATCTTTGGGGTTAAAATATGCTGCGGTAGCCTTTGATGGTTGTATCTCCTGTTTGAGTGCGATACCTTCAGTGTGGCCTATTTCCTCCAGTGCCAATATGTACTTGTGAGCAAAAAGTGAAATCAGAGTGTGACCAGGAAGCAGAAGATTGAATATTTTATCCCAACATCCCCAATCCATCGTGAGCTCAGTATTTTCAGGGACATCCCTGATTGTTTCAAAACCCACTGTGATTGTTCCCTTTCCCTTTAAATCTAATATTACTCTTGCCTCAAGATTGGGTGTTTCATGCAATTCCTCCTCGACAGGGTCACCTGATGCCATGAAGAGCCAGCCTGGGTCATCAATATGCTTAGTTTCATTTCCTCGGAAGCTACACTCCACAACAAGCCCTGGGATTTTGTTCTTTTTTACTTCTCCAGCATTCTTACAGTCCTGCTTGTATTGCTTCCAATTTTTTTCACCGGAGATAGACTTCAAATATCTCGCAGGTATCAAATTTGACGACAGACCAAGCAACGGGTCGCCCTCTTTTTCAATGAATTTGTCATGGATATTTTCGGACCAAATGACACCGCCCTCAACAGCGACAAATGTTTTCTTAGGAATCTTTTGATTAGACACTAGCCCAAATTGGTTTGTAAAACTATTGCCACGAAGATCACAGCCATATAACCTGCCGTTTGCTAGAAGATCACTGAGTCCATCGTATTCTCCGGCTTCACACTCTTCTTCGGAGAGAGTGCTGAAGCCACGACCGCCTGTATTTTCCCATATCATCAGCCAATTTGAATTTCTATACTTCTTTTGAGCCTCTTTGATTGTATTTTGTAAGAAAATATTAGCATGACTACTAACAGAATCCTTGAGAGCAGCAGTTTTTCTTGAGACAGCAAATTCATCTTTATGAAAATTGCTTATATCAAAAATGGGCATGTAAACTATCTGGGTGGGATCATCTTCATCATCTGGGGATCTGTCTGACATTACTATGATAGGGAGACGATGAGCACCTCAGAAAGACTAGCAAACTTCATCAACTTTTCCACATCTAGATTTGCTATCTGGTGGTGTAAATTTCTCCTGAACATTTCCCTGTCCACCACTTGTTTTCTTGGTGCCATTCCCCCAGTAGATTTGCGGGCGGTTTGCTTGATACGACCCATGTTTATCTGAATGGTTGGTTTGTAGTGTTGTGGATTGATATGGACATGTATTTGTTTTGTATCGCTTCACAGAAGCAACATCAATCTGTCAATCTGCACCCTGAAGTGTCATGGCCAGAGTTGGTGTTCCGTTCCTGTATCGATACTATTTTCTACCAGTGAATAATAGTGACAGATGGGTGGAGGTGCCGTAAATACTGAGATTATGTTTAGTCCTTTCTCCTCTTCCTTTTCTCTTCCTCTTTCTATCTCCTTCGTCATTCACACCTCTCTACGATCAACAATCAACAATCAACCGTTTTCTAAACGGTTTTTATCTCTATCGTACCGGAGTGGCTAGCGATGAGAGCCATCAAGCAACTCGTATTTCAGGTTATGAGGGTATTACTCTCAAAATCTAATAATGGCTACTGTACCATAGTGGGACCATTTTTAATGATGTCATCAGTTAGTAGTGTACATTCAACGTAACGATCAAGCATTCTCATTAATCCAGCTAAATTATCTCAAATCATTAAAAATAAAAGCTCTCCACCAATCAGGATGCTCAATCATTAAAAATAAAGAGAGCTTATGAGGAAAAAAGAGAATTCATTAAAAATCAATTTAACCGCTACGTATGTCTCCAGTCTCAAAAGAGAACTTTGAATTTTTCCGCGGTCATTCTAGAAAAACAGAGGAAAGCACATATTTCATGTTCTTTACACTGATTCCAACCGCCATAGTTCTTTTATTTTGCATTCAAATACTTGAACAATGGTTGAAAATATTTCATCAAGATCATATCCGTTGATATAGTAAGAAAGAGGGTCGAGGTATACGATGTAGAGACGTAATATGATACGAAATAGCAGCAACTGTTGCGAAGCAAGAAATATGGTCGCTCACTCGCTCGCTCCCTGTGTGCTCCAAGATGCATCCAAGATAGTAGGAGTGCTAGGCTTAGATTGCTATGATAAGGAATGGAATATATGAGGATGAAATTCTGCAGAATAGGGATTGCTTGGTGAATTTCTGTAGAATGTATGTAGAACATGTAGGTTTGGGTAAATACATATGAATGCTTTCTTTCATATAAATTGAATGGATTCGATGAGCTAGAGAATGCATTTGTGGAGAAATAGAAGAAAGGCCCACGTATATCGGACAATGGAATATATAGGATTTCTTTTGCATTAACTTGAAGAAATTATTGGCGTATAAAATGCAGAAAAGAAGCGTTTGTATCTTCTCATGCGCTCAACGATGGGATGGGAGGACGAAGATACTCCCATTGAAAACTATTTATTGCGAGAAAAGGTGGTTCACACTCCTATTTGTGATACATAGTCAAATTGCATCACGGAGCATTGCTGAATTTCATCCCTATGGTTTCGAACCAATTTTGATGGCTATCGTCTCTTCGGCAAATTTTTAAAATGACTTGATTCAGTTGGCGTTTGAGCAGACAGTGAATTTAAGCGATTATCGGTGGCTGAATAAGGGCAATAGTATACCTGATAATCTAATCCTTTTGAATATACTTGGATTCTCATAAATGCATCGAAAACAAAATATAATTGATCCGCAAAACTATTCTAGACATAACTGAAATTAGGAAATATATTTATTTAGGATCTATCTTACAATTTAAACATAAGAATGAGTTCAAACTATTGTTTCGTGGCCGTGTTTTTAATTCTGTAATCCAAATAACGAAAGCGAACAAAAATGACTACGGTCATTGGAAATGAGGAATCTCCTTCTTTTTTCCTCCTTTTCTCCCCTTCTTCTTTATTATCCCAGTCCCACTATGGTACAAAAGCCAATAATGGCTACTGTACCATAGTGGGACCATTTTTAATGATGTCATCAGTTAGTAGTGTACATTCAACGTAACGATCAAGCATTCTCATTAATCCAGCTAAATTATCTCAAATCATTAAAAATAAAAGCTCTCCACCAATCAGGATGCTCAATCATTAAAAATAAAGAGAGCTTATGAGGAAAAAAGAGAATTCATTAAAAATCAATTTAACCGCTACGTATGTCTCCAGTCTCAAAAGAGAACTTTGAATTTTTCCGCGGTCATTCTAGAAAAACAGAGGAAAGCACATATTTCATGTTCTTTACACTGATTCCAACCGCCATAGTTCTTTTATTTTGCATTCAAATACTTGAACAATGGTTGAAAATATTTCATCAAGATCATATCCGTTGATATAGTAAGAAAGAGGGTCGAGGTATACGATGTAGAGACGTAATATGATACGAAATAGCAGCAACTGTTGCGAAGCAAGAAATATGGTCGCTCACTCGCTCGCTCCCTGTGTGCTCCAAGATGCATCCAAGATAGTAGGAGTGCTAGGCTTAGATTGCTATGATAAGGAATGGAATATATGAGGATGAAATTCTGCAGAATAGGGATTGCTTGGTGAATTTCTGTAGAATGTATGTAGAACATGTAGGTTTGGGTAAATACATATGAATGCTTTCTTTCATATAAATTGAATGGATTCGATGAGCTAGAGAATGCATTTGTGGAGAAATAGAAGAAAGGCCCACGTATATCGGACAATGGAATATATAGGATTTCTTTTGCATTAACTTGAAGAAATTATTGGCGTATAAAATGCAGAAAAGAAGCGTTTGTATCTTCTCATGCGCTCAACGATGGGATGGGAGGACGAAGATACTCCCATTGAAAACTATTTATTGCGAGAAAAGGTGGTTCACACTCCTATTTGTGATACATAGTCAAATTGCATCACGGAGCATTGCTGAATTTCATCCCTATGGTTTCGAACCAATTTTGATGGCTATCGTCTCTTCGGCAAATTTTTAAAATGACTTGATTCAGTTGGCGTTTGAGCAGACAGTGAATTTAAGCGATTATCGGTGGCTGAATAAGGGCAATAGTATACCTGATAATCTAATCCTTTTGAATATACTTGGATTCTCATAAATGCATCGAAAACAAAATATAATTGATCCGCAAAACTATTCTAGACATAACTGAAATTAGGAAATATATTTATTTAGGATCTATCTTACAATTTAAACATAAGAATGAGTTCAAACTATTGTTTCGTGGCCGTGTTTTTAATTCTGTAATCCAAATAACGAAAGCGAACAAAAAATGACTACGGTCATTGGAAATGAGGAATCTCCTTCTTTTTTCCTCCTTTTCTCCCCTTCTTCTTTATTATCCCAGTCCCACTATGGTACAAAAGCCAATAATGGCTACTGTACCATAGTGGGACCATTTTTAATGATGTCATCAGTTAGTAGTGTACATTCAACGTAACGATCAAGCATTCTCATTAATCCAGCTAAATTATCTCAAATCATTAAAAATAAAAGCTCTCCACCAATCAGGATGCTCAATCATTAAAAATAAAGAGAGCTTATGAGGAAAAAAGAGAATTCATTAAAAATCAATTTAACCGCTACGTATGTCTCCAGTCTCAAAAGAGAACTTTGAATTTTTCCGCGGTCATTCTAGAAAAACAGAGGAAAGCACATATTTCATGTTCTTTACACTGATTCCAACCGCCATAGTTCTTTTATTTTGCATTCAAATACTTGAACAATGGTTGAAAATATTTCATCAAGATCATATCCGTTGATATAGTAAGAAAGAGGGTCGAGGTATACGATGTAGAGACGTAATATGATACGAAATAGCAGCAACTGTTGCGAAGCAAGAAATATGGTCGCTCACTCGCTCGCTCCCTGTGTGCTCCAAGATGCATCCAAGATAGTAGGAGTGCTAGGCTTAGATTGCTATGATAAGGAATGGAATATATGAGGATGAAATTCTGCAGAATAGGGATTGCTTGGTGAATTTCTGTAGAATGTATGTAGAACATGTAGGTTTGGGTAAATACATATGAATGCTTTCTTTCATATAAATTGAATGGATTCGATGAGCTAGAGAATGCATTTGTGGAGAAATAGAAGAAAGGCCCACGTATATCGGACAATGGAATATATAGGATTTCTTTTGCATTAACTTGAAGAAATTATTGGCGTATAAAATGCAGAAAAGAAGCGTTTGTATCTTCTCATGCGCTCAACGATGGGATGGGAGGACGAAGATACTCCCATTGAAAACTATTTATTGCGAGAAAAGGTGGTTCACACTCCTATTTGTGATACATAGTCAAATTGCATCACGGAGCATTGCTGAATTTCATCCCTATGGTTTCGAACCAATTTTGATGGCTATCGTCTCTTCGGCAAATTTTTAAAATGACTTGATTCAGTTGGCGTTTGAGCAGACAGTGAATTTAAGCGATTATCGGTGGCTGAATAAGGGCAATAGTATACCTGATAATCTAATCCTTTTGAATATACTTGGATTCTCATAAATGCATCGAAAACAAAATATAATTGATCCGCAAAACTATTCTAGACATAACTGAAATTAGGAAATATATTTATTTAGGATCTATCTTACAATTTAAACATAAGAATGAGTTCAAACTATTGTTTCGTGGCCGTGTTTTTAATTCTGTAATCCAAATAACGAAAGCGAACAAAAATGACTACGGTCATTGGAAATGAGGAATCTCCTTCTTTTTTCCTCCTTTTCTCCCCTTCTTCTTTATTATCCCAGTCCCACTATGGTACAAAAGCCAATCTAATCTCAAAATTCTAATAATTCTTCTGCCTCTCGCTAGTCTGCAGGTGTTTATTCTGTCATAATTTGAGAGATGAATTATAACAATGAAAACGGATATGAATTTCAATTGGAAATGGAGACTCGAAGTATCAGGTGAGTTTTTAAAAACAATCTAAATTGTACGAAGTATAAATCGAGCTAGTATAATAATTAAGTACTGATTTTTATTATTGTTTACTTTTGTACATATGACATAGGACCTTCAAAGTATTTAATGTTCTTGAATGTCTATTACAGTGAACCTAGGCTCTCGTTTTACAACATTTTATTCTTCCTCTTCTGCACTTCTTGAACTTTCTTCATCGTTAACTTCATCACTACTAGTAGATTCATTGTCATCCTCGTCGACTTTAACCTTCACACCAGCCTCGAGACAAGCAAAAATACCATATAATCCAATAGTATGCTCAACTACTGTTCTTCCAACGTATGGAATCGGTTTCGAGATTCCCTCTAAATCAATGAACTCAAGATTCTCACAACATTCCAAGATTCCCAGGAGCATACCTAGGTAGGGAGTGGGTGGTGTATCGTCTTGTTCACTTGTACTACGAAACATATTAGCATGCGCATGACTCATAACTGACTCTTGGATATCAAACGATGATCGCAAATCAAGCCTTTTAAGAGCCTCACAATGCTGTACTTGACCTAAATCTAATGGTGTAAAGTTGAAGCTGTAGGGAATTGACAGAACTGTCAATTTCGGTAGACGTTCTTGTGCATGCGGAGCATTGAATACCTCTGTGACATACTTTGCATTATGCCAATAGAGCTCTTTCAAGTTTGTGCACTCTTTGAAAATCAATTCAGTTTGATGAACAAGAGAGTCTTTGTCGAGACCATCGACAGATCTCATTTGGATTGAGCAACAGGATGACAATGAGGAAGCGTGGATGACTTGAGGATGTTCGCCTAGACCTCTGAGCTGGTTAGCTCTTGGAACTGCATAGATCTTATCTTTATCAAACATGACTTCAGCCTCAGCAGGAATGTCAAAGGTTGGAGGAAAGGAATAGTAAACTCGATTCTGTTTCAACACCTTCTTTCGTTTCTCATTTTTCTTCTGTTGTTTCTTTGCAGCATACTTTTTATGCGCATCTTGAAGGATCTCGTCTCTTTTCTTCAATTCTGAATGATAATCAGATAGTGTCATAACAGAGATGCATTGATATTGCTCCTCGTCATAATTTTCACAATGAAGCTCCGTAGAGCTCCAAAAATCTTCTTCGTCTTCTTCGGGTCCATACACTTCATCCCAATCTTCGAACCAAGGTGAAGACTCGCGTGTCATGATGGCTGCTTTCTTTGCCTCTGATTTTGATTTGTATTCACATCCTTCAATGTCCATAGTTGTCAATGGATGGCTGAATAAATCGGCTAATGGATTCATATATGCATTGAATACATGGAGAGCGGGAAAGAATTGAATCAATACTATCCATGTGTCTTGAACATTGGTATTCATTGTAGTAGGAGAAGGTGATTTCTTATTGTCGTTCATTTTTCTTCTTTTGCAGGATTTTACGTTTCGCACTAAAAATTATGTTTTATGAGACTACTGAAATCTTTCTTCAAGCAAAACAAATGCCGATGGGACCAGACAGATCTATCCATACCTTTCTTCACGATTTGACCGTGTAAAAGATATCTTATCGATTCAGTCGATTTAGCTTTCAAACATTCTATTCCTGATCACCTCCACTACTCATTCGTATTCTTAACAATCCAATCACTTGCAAAATCTACAGCAGATCTCGCCTCTGGAAGAAATGCACTTAATACAACCCAAACGTGGCACATGTATTTCCACACTGCAAGGTCAACTTCGACCCCAGCATTTCTTGCATTATTCACAAGTTCGATGTTTTGCTCGTAGCAGCATTCATGTTCGGATACAAGTAGACATAATGGTGGAATGTTGGCAAAAGACCTGTTGACTGGAGATTCCCTTTGGCGAGCATCATCATCTCCTAATGTTCTGAGATACGGAATGCCCTCCTCAAAAACTGATTCATTGACAATAAGATCATGTGCCGTATACTCTTTGAAGCTTCCTTTTGGAGTAGTATAGTCTACAAATGGAGACAGTAGCACGGCCCCAGATGGCATTTGTAGTAATTCTGGCTGAACAATGCTACATGATGACTCTTGCTGCAGCTCAGCTATTCGCTGTAATAGTCTCACTGATAAGCCACCGCCACTGGAAATACCAAATAATGTCACATTTTCAGGTTTCACTCCTCGTTCTTGAATCAAATATGAATATGCCCGAATAGTATCTTCAAATGAATCAAAAAAGTTGTACTCAGGTAAAAGTCTGTATTCTGGGATAAAGATATCAATATCACATCGTTGCGCAAGTTTTGTTCTTCGCAAATGCAAGAATAAAGTTATGGAGTTAGATGACGCATTGAATCACTATAAACATGTTGAGTTGCATTGGACAACTTACGCAAATTGAATATTGCCCTTGGCATCACCACTTAGATAAGCACCTCCAAATAGATAAAATAAGACTTTTTTCTCTCCCTCTTTTCTAGAACATCCATGAATGTAGTATCCTTGTACAGGTCTATCACTCTGCTTCTGAGTCAATGCCGATAATAACGTACACGACTCCGGTTGTACGTCACGTAGAACCTGTTCTACCTGATACATGTTTCCGTTCATCTTATCCACATTCTTCAAAACAGGATACACATCGGGAGCATGCCATACTGGCAATTGACTCAATGAAAACCTCATTCGTTTAATGGTAACTGGAAAGAGTCTACCCCAATACATGATTGTAGAAAGTGCATGATATTCAGCACTTGCATCCGGATGAATAGCTGTCTTATTAGACAAAGTCAATTTATGCAATGGCAGATATAAACTCCAAGCTTTCATCGTGATGATTTGACGTAGACGGAGGGGTACTTTATCCCAAATGGCAAATAGGTAATTTTCAACAAATGAAAGTAGCTTACTGAGTAGTCTACATACTTTACGTATAGATTGTACCTTGCGTGGGTTGAAAGGAAGGCCAAGATGTAAATTTAGAGATCGGTTCACTTTAACTGCACATGTATGTGGTTCTTGATAGGCTTGATAAGGATCAGCTGAGTTGCATCGGACGAATGTGTCTCCATGCCTCGATCTCACGAGTTTTCTATTTTCATGTTCATTAGATTCTTCTGAAGTCTCGAGAAGAGGCTGCGACGACGCCTCATCTTTTGCACTGATTGCTCTAGCATTCGGAGACATGATGCGACACGTTAATATCAGTTGTGAGAATGCGTATTGCAAAATGTAAGGTTATTTGTATGGTATGTTTGTTGATGAATTACATTCGCATCATCGCATCATCAGTTTCGTTTGAGAGAGAGCAGCGCAGCAACAACATATGACTACGTAACTACAATGCTTGACTACGTACATTCCAGTGTCAACATTTGAAAACGTGTCAATTAGAGCTTTTTAGTGATGACATCATTCTGACGAAATTTTTTTTTTTTGGTGTTGATGTTTTTTCCAATAGTCAATAGTCTACGAGATGTTTGGCTTCTATTGTACTCTCTACGTACCTATACAGAAGAAGAATGAACCTACAAGGGTATGAAATAGAAGAACCAAAAATGAATCTCTGAAGCCATCAAACCAAAAGGAAAAAGATAACGTTTTGAAGATCGACGCAGAGGCCTTCGAAAGTTCAAAGAGATGTTCGGCAATTGCTTTGTTCATTTTTGCACTGGGTATATGCGATTTACTAGGTGGAGACCCGAAGCTTGCGTCTGCTATATTTCATAGTACAGACAGTGATGGTGAAATTCTCTTTTAGAATTACTGCGAAACTTTACTCATCAAGCTGAAATGATTGCCAAAAAAGCCCATCAATTTCAAAGCAAAGATTCAGATATTGACGATATTCAAGTAGCGACATACTTTCTACAAGTACAAGAAAAGATTGAAAGGACATTATCGCAAATACAAGAGTTACATCTTGATATAGATGGAGATAAAGAGATGGCGGCAAAAGACGAAAAGAAACAAGTATTTAGTCAAGAACAGATGGAAGCAAATTACAAACAGCAATTGCGGAAAGTTCCTAGATTAGACTTTGTTGAATGTTTGGGACATCATCATTTTGCAGCGCATAGAAGCTATGCAGGTGACTCTAGAAGATTATACATAGAATTGATGTCCTATCAACAGGCACTACCAGTAGAATACAGTTCATCTATATTTGTTCGGGTGATGGAAAATAGGATTGATTTACTACGAGCAGTAATTATAGGTCCAGATGAGACACCCTACGCAAACGGTTGTTTCTTCTTTGATGGGAAGATGCGTTTCAATCCTAACCTATACGAAAATGGAAAGGTGTGTCTATCTTTGTTGGGAACTTGGGCAGGACCCGGATGGATTGCTAATAAAATAAAAGCACTTTGTTACAAGTATTGATATCAATTCAAAGCTTGATATTTGTAAATGATCCGTATTACAATGAAACTTCGTTTGAGCGATGGACGCAGCAAAGAAAGTCTCTAACAAGAAATATATATATTGAAAGAGGGACTATCAACTACGGTCTTAAGGATCGGGACTATCAACTATGGTCTGAAGGATCACATTGAACGATTGACAGATGCAAGTAAGGAGTCTCTATATCCTGAATCTGATGATGTTCTTGTACAGCATTTCGGATTGAAAGTATCTGCTATCCTGGAACAAATTGGTGATCAAAATGTCATAAGCAATAGATTGACTCAGGTTGAAACCTTATGTGCTATGTGCAAATCTTAAACCCTAATCCATTATGATATTATTGAAATCGAATAGAATAAATTCGAAATATATTAGGACACGTTCGAAATCATTTTGACAGTTAGGTTACAATTAGAAAACTATTTCATCTATTTTATTTTAAGTTATAATGAATGTACTCAATTCTCCCCTATTTAATTCCCATCTCTTTTTTCTTGTAACGTTCGTTTTCAACTTTATCCCAATATTCTGATCCGTAATCTATCAAAAGTTCTTCATCTCGTTTGATCTTGCATGTCGACATCACAAATATATGAGGCCATCCTTCTACGACAGCTTCCACAAATTTTACATTGACCTTCCTATGAAGGACATCTTCATCTCCATCTAGACTCCAACGGTGATCATTTATAAGAGAGCCTTCATTGAAATCAAACTCGGCATCCAGAAGTACAGTTGGCACATATTCATCACTTGAACGAGACAAAATAAACGCTTCGCATGTTTCCAATTTAACTGCGTATTCCGGAATCACTTCGTACATTCCATGTCCCTCATCATCGTAGCGCACTTCACCAGCATATTCAATGATGATTGTATCTGCAGGGATGTCCTCTGCTGCGAAGAGACCAAAATGAGCAGTCAGACTTAATGAGGCACGATGACAAGGATCTTGTGGATCTCTGATCAATTTTGGTATCAATTTCTTCAAACAGTGGTTGCCACTTTCCAATATACTTATAATGGCATTTTCAATGTATCGTGTCTTCACTGCTGATAAATTCAACATGTGTGGCAAATCCACTTGTTTAGAAGACTCTGATGATTCAATCAGTTTTCTTCTAAGATTGCACGCCCTTCGAGTCAGACTTTGAGTCGTTAATATTTTGACATTTCTTCTGTTAGATGAAAAGCGCCGTTCACTTTCAAGTTGACGGTATTTCTGGATCAACTGCAGATCACATGGAATTGAACTGGACAAGTTTCTCAACAGTTCAATACATCGCTCAATGCTAATTTTCCAACTTTTCATTGCAGATTTACAATTGACATACTCTTCGCAACCGCATATCCCGGAATTTTCAAAATGTACTAAAGTCCCACCTTCACCATTCAAATTGCTCACTATCAGAAAATGGGTCTCCTTTGCTAGATCAAGGGGACTTTTCACATTGGCTGATCCAAGTGCAAGACCTCCAGTGCAAGTATTTGCAATAGGAATGGAAATATTTCCATTTTCCTTGAAGAAGTTACTCATGTAGTTGAGTGATAAGACCAATTTTAGTTCATGGTAAGTGCCACATCTCGCAGCAACAGCAGCCACATTTTCATACCTTTTATTTTGCTTCAGCAGAGGCCTTGTGTTATCATTCTGTTTCAAGTAATCAACAATCTTCTTGAGTAAATCATATGACTGTGAGGAAATCTGATCTGCTTTTGAAACTTGAACATCATCATATCTGATATCTGTGTACCGAACTAGGGCTGCTAGGAGATTGTCCCCTTTGTCATCTTCCAATTGATCTAATAAATCATCCAGGGAAAGCTCTAGCTTTTTCTGTTTTGAAAATAACATAATTTCCGCACAATCAAAGTGTCCATTGGCCAATGCAGAATGAACCACAGAATCTCCATGTGAGTCTTGCTTCGCCAATCTTTGTATATCATATTCAACATGTCTAACCAATGCCATTACACATTGTGGAAAGCCATCAGCAATTGCGACATGTAAAGGGTCTTGCTTTGTATCAGGGAAGCAGACGTAGGGATCAGCTCCACAATCAAGTAGCATTTTCAAGATGTCACAGGCATCTTTTTCAAGTGCAGATGGATTATTCCATTTTCGCTGGAGTTTAGTCTTTCTTATCTTCTTTTGATCATAGGCAGATTTCTCATATCTATCCTGAACCCATGTGAGTATGGGATTTGTCCAGCGCATGGTTCCATCAAGAGACTTTCTTTGAACCATTTTATTGACGGAGATGTGCTGATTGATGACTTCCAAAAGGCACTTTTTAATGTTTGGAATTGATTCAAAAAGGATGGCATGACATAAAGCATCCAGAAAGATATGAGCCTCCTGTTCCTTTTTCTTGAAAGTTTCAGCTACTGTAAGATTTGCAGAAGGTTCTTCTGGTTCTTTTGGTTCTTGTACTCGCTGCCTTTTAAATGGAGCTTGAACAATTGTTGAAAGGAAGTTCATTTTAGAAGTAATATCTTTGTATTCCAATAAGATAAGCACTTGCAAGCTTTTAGGATGGTAATATCTTATTACAGATGCGTTTTGGCGTCGATTGTGTTTTTTGTGACCCTGCGTCATTGGATATATATGTACGTAGTTGAACATACTGTAATCCCCTTTGAAATGGGGTCAGAGTGCACTTACTTTAAACAAATAGAGTGGTGTTAGAGGTGTGTTTTGTGCTCGATTCTGCGTTCGATTGAAGAAAAAGTGTGCTCCATTCGATTTTTGAATTTAGGGTTCGCACCACACTTTTTTGAAAAAAAATCAAATTATGTGCTCGATTTTGCGTCCGCTCAAAATCGAGCACATTTTTCTTCTACGCAGAAATGGTATATCAAGTACGTGGCCTTTCTACATTTCATCCTCAAATCAAAAATGAAAATTGGGCTTGAAAAGAATCTGTGCTCAATCGAATCAAACGCAAAAAGATCGAGAGCACAGATTCCTAACACCACTCTAATATTGTTATAAGTAGAGTGTCTGTACATAGATTCTTCATCGAGAGAGCACAAAAAAGCTGCAAAAAAAAAAAAAAAAGATCCACGACAAAAATGCATCATATTACAAGCTTCAAGTACACTTATCAACCAAGCAGCACCAAGAGATGAGGCTC
Organism: Chaetoceros tenuissimus; assembly: GCA_021927905.1. Lineage (NCBI taxonomy): Eukaryota > Bacillariophyta > Thalassiosirophyceae > Chaetocerotales > Chaetocerotaceae > Chaetoceros > Chaetoceros tenuissimus. The sequence goes on from BLLK01000075.1 coordinate 786,654, forward strand.
ACACACTACCCCACTGAGCAAGAATGGGAGGAGTTTGTAAAGGAGGGGCCAGGAATGCGGATGTACAATGGGAAGAAGACTCTCTTTTATAACGGAGAGATTCGATGGGATTGGCTTGATGTTGACACTCAAGATTTCGTGTCTAATAAAGAGGAGAGACGAGCTTGGGAGGTCATCATTGTATTACCCGGAGTACAAGTCATTCCTGATAATACTTTCCGTGGGTGTAGGAATGTGGAGGTAGTCATCATGGCGGATACTGTCAAGAGGATCGAACACTATGTTTTCTTTTATTGCAAGAGTCTTTCGTATGTTCGACTTTCAAGAAATCTCGAATACATTGGAACTAGTGCATTTTATTGCTGCAAATTTACTTCAATCTTTATCCCACCCTCCTGTAGATGGATTGGCTATTATGCATTTAATGGTTGTAAAAAGTTGATCATCTTTCATGTCCCTCAACACACTCAACTTGGTGGAAATGTATTCGCAAACACAGAATTGTTCAATGTATCGCCATTTGAGGAGGTAAATACTGATGGTTTCTACAGAAATACTAAAGAAGCAAATGCATGGGTCCGCGATGTAAATGTGAATGAAGAATATGCACTTCACGGTGCATGTTGCTCTTTCAATCCTCTTGTCGACGTAATCTATCAAGTAGTCAAAGTCAAAACGGACGGTCTTCAATCATTCAAGGTGAAAAATGAAATCGAAATCACACCAACACAGTATTTAGAAGCCAATCCTTTTGCCCAAGTCGATGAGAAGAAAATCATCAATCGATACATTCTAGAAAAGATGGGCGAGACGGTCTAGATAAGAAAGGCGTGTACAGGCAGACATGGGCCTGAACTTAGTTCAAAATAATTGTATAACGTTGAACTTTATTGCATTCTCAGTGAAAACTTCATATATGTATGTTGGCGTCATTCCAACGTCTTTGAATTGAGTCTTCTACTAGTTTTAAAGTAATATATCTAATTACTTTGCATATGCACTCTCGTAGACATTTGCCACCTCTTCTTCTACATTATATCTTTTCGCTTCTTTCTTTGCATTAAGCCCGACTTTATTCAATAGTTTCAATGCTTCAAGTGGTCTACTTGACTTAAGAGCTTTCCGGAGCATCTTTTCCTTTTGTTGCTGAATCTCCTGCCCAAATCCAACCCACAAAGATCATTAAATATATTATCCATATGAGAATCAACACCAATTCCTGACGTTGTCCCAAAGCAAACATTTTCAATGAGATATGCCATCTTTGGCCCAATACCTTTAAGAGCCATAATCTCATCAGCTGTTTTAGGAATATCAGAATTATATTTGGAAATAAGAGTCTCTGCGACTTGTTTCAGATATTCGGCCTTTTTCTTGTGAAATCCTACTTTCTGGATTAGACTATCGATGGTCGATTCTTCTGTTGCATGAATATTTTCAACCGTCAGCCCATGCTCTTGTAATTTTTTCATGGCTTCTGCAACGACTGCGTCTTTTGTTTGCGAACTCAACATAAAAGCAACAAGTACCTGAAAACGATACACTTTTTCTCCTAAATGCTTTTCAGGAAGTTCTGGACCTCCATCGGAATCTATTGGTGCAGATTTATCAGCTCTCAGTTCTTCGACCAAAGACCAAATAGATTCCCATTCTTTTGGAGGAGTTAAAGATCCCAGGACGATCTTTTGTCGCTTTCTTGAAGTTGCAGCTTTAGTTGTGCTTGTCTTTTTCTTAGTTCTTTTTGTAAGCTTATTGGAGGTTTCTACACTTTCACCATTTTGTTTTTGAGACAATTTAGTTTTCCGCTTACGAGTCTTTGGCTGTCTTTGTTGATTATCAGTCAGTAGTCGATCACGTATGACATTAGTGCCTCCATTCGCTGCTAGACCACGATCTTTGCATAGCTTTTGCATTTCTCTATATGATAGGGACATGATGGAAGCTTTGTCTTTGTTTTGGTTACTCATTTTGGGTACGCACTTTTTGTTGTTGTGGAGTATGAGACAGGCATAGTCAGCGTGTATCTAAGAACTAGTTCCTGATGAAAGTATAAGTAATTCCAAAAGGTACTGATGAGATAAATGTAGAGAACGATCTATATTGAGTTTGGTACGTAGATGGTAGGATGGATGAGATGCCTATTTTCACTTTCTACATGTGAAAATGGCCTACAAGGACTAGCAATAGCCTATTTTGATATGTCAATGCGTCATTAAGTCTGCTCAAATAGATAGAAAAGAGACGAATGTATTTTTGAAGTTCTATGGTATTGTTTTGTTCTCCATAGTAACTTAGGTGCTTCGTCGTCACCATTATCTACACTATGAACCAAAACGAGAATCAAGTGAGACCACTCCGGCGATCGACAAGGAGATTGAGAGCTATCACTCCAATAGAGAGTAGTGAAAACACTACAAAAGAAGGGTTGGCATCAATACTAGATAAAGAATTCTACCAAGACTTGGAATGTGCAATCTGCTTAGATGTCTTATCTGACCCCTATATCATTCCAGAATGCTGCCACCGATTTTGCTGCGATTGTATTCATCAGTCCATCAAGGCTGGAAATAAGGAATGTCCAACTTGCCGTGTACATATAGTTTCAAAGCGAAATCTGCGACGAGATGAGCTATTTGGTAAAATGCTACATAGACTGTTGAAAGTAGAATCTGAAGTCAAGGTGCTGAGATTAAAAGAGAAGAAGAGTACAAGTCTACCATTAGAAAATGACGAAATAGATGGAAAGGAACATGAGCACGGTCCAAATGAAAAAGAAAAAAAGAAAAGTGAACCTTGCGACAAGGAGAAGAAATCTGCAAAAAGTAAAAAGAGAAAAGGGAATGAAGATAAAAAACACAGTCAAACTGTGAAGAAGGCAAGATCAAATATACCTTTTGAGTATCGTATAAAAGAACTTCAAAAGTTCAAGAAGACGTTCGGTCATTGCAATGTTCCAAATCGATTCAAAGATGATCCTTCATTAGGACATTGGGTTACAGATATCAGAGGTGCCTACAAGAAAATACAGCTCGGGGAGAAGCCCAAACTTAATCTAACTCATGCAAACATAGAGAAGCTAGAGGAAATGGGTTTTGAATGGACACGGCAGTTCCCAAAACAATCACTCAAAACTAACATTGCAAAACTTAAAAAGTTCAAACAGAAGCATGGTCACTGTAACGTCACCCAGCAGAATAAAGATGATCCTTCTCTTGGTAGGTGGGTTGCAAACATGCGACGAGTCTACAAGCGAAGACTGGTTGGTAAGAATACAAGAATAATACTTCCACAATCAATGATCACACAATTGGAAGATTTGGGATTTCAATGGGAGGTGCGCAATCTATCATTTGCGTCAAACATCACAAAGCTTCAAAATTTCAAGGAGAAGTATGGACATTGCAATGTTCCTAGTCGATATGAAGATGATCCTTCTCTTGGACATTGGGTTAGTGACATAAGATATACTTACAAGCAGATACAGCAGGGGAATAAGCCAAAATATGGTCTAACCCAAGCAAGAATAAAACAGTTGGATGAAATCGGGTTTCAATGGAAGATCCGCAGTCATTCATCATTTGATACAAACATTGCAAAGCTTCGACAATTTAAGGAGAAGTATGGTCATTGTAATGTTCCTCGGAAGTATACAGATGATCTGCCACTTGGGAATTGGGTCGACGGTATAAGATATGCAGCCAAACAAATACAACTGGGGAAGAAGCCACGACATTGTCTGACCCAAGCAGACATAAAAATGCTGAATAAAATGGGTTTTCAGTGGCAGCTTAAAAAGCTGAGTAAAGCTTAGATAGGTATTAAAAATATAAAATTTAGTACATCAGTCTATCTCATTCAACTCAATGTATCTTTCAGGCTTTCTATAGAGAGACAAGGGCAATGATATGCAATGATAATGAAGAAGCTAGTTCATAGATGAGAGATGCAATGAAATTATGTACTCGCGTATTGGTACTACAACTGATGTACCTCATGCTTTATGAGTGATGTATGATGCAGCAAGTCATTGTCGAGATCAAATGCCTACTTGACAGATCAATGACATCATAGTACGACGATATCTTTTTGGAATTTTGGCATCATCATCGTGTTCCACTCATCTATGAATCACGATCATCAATAGTCTACTCTATTGCATCGAAAAAGAAGCACCAAATATATTTATATCCTTATTTCAACCATGCCACCGAAAAAGAAAGTAACAAAAGGAGTCGGATACGCAGGAGCCGAAAGGGACTCTCAAAATATTGTCAAGCATCTGGCACAAGCTGAAAAGAAATACGCCAAAGAACACCTAGAAACAACAAGATACCTCAACGACTTCAAATCAAAACTATCTGCAAGCCTTCAAGATGATGTAAAAGCATTTCAGTTCCTTTCAGAGTTCTTACCGACATCTGAAGAAAAGAAAAAGATTGAGAAGATTTTGCAACAAGTCTTTTTGCATCATTCACCGACCGAATGGGATTCCAAAGAAAAATGTGTATTGATACACGCTGCACTTGGTATATGTGATTTACTAGGTGGAGATCCGCAGCTTGCCTCAGCTATATTTCATAGTACGGATAATGACGGTGAAAATTCGCTTTTAGAGTTACTGCGGAACTTTACTCATCAAGCTGAAATGATTGCCAAAAAAGCCCATCAATTTCAAAGCAAAGGTACAGATATTGATGATATTCAAGTAGCGACATACTTTCTACAAGTGCAAGAAAGGATTGAACGAACATTATCGCAAATACAAGAGTTACATCTTGATATAGAGGGAGATAAAAAGATGGCGGCAAAAGACGAAAAGAAAGAGGAAAAGAAACAAGCATTTAGTCAAGAACAATTGGAAGCAAATTACAAACAGCAATTGCGGAAAGTTCCTAGATTAGACTTTGTTGAATGTTTGGGGCATCATCATTTTGCATCGCACAGAAGCTATACAGGTGACTCTAGAAGATTGTACAGAGAATTAATGTCCTATCAACAGGCACTACCAGTAGAATACAGTTCCTCTATATTTGTTCGAGTGATAGAAAATAGGATTGATTTACTTCGCGCACTCATTATAGGTCCAGATGAGACACCATACGCAAATGGTTGCTTCTTCTTTGACATTTACATACCCCCTGACTATCCTAATGTACCACCAAAAGTACACTTTCTAACTACTGGGCATGGGAAGATGCGTTTCAATCCTAATCTATACCAAAATGGAAAGGTGTGTCTGTCTTTATTGGGAACTTGGGCAGGACCTGGATGGATTGCTAACAAAAGCACTTTGTTACAAGTACTGATATCAATTCAAAGCTTGATATTTGTAAATGATCCATATTACAATGAACCCGCGTTTGATAGACAGCAAGATACGAAGCATGGAAAGTCTCAAAGCAAGAAATATAATGACAATATTGAAAGAGGGACTATCAAATATGGTCTCGAGGATCATATAGAACGTTTGGCAGATGCAAATAAAGAAAGTCTATATCCTGAGTTTGATGATATTCTTATACGACATTTTGGATTGAAGGCATCTGATATTCAGGAACAAATTGGCAACCAAAATGGAATATATGATAGATTGACCCAGATTGAAGAATTATGTTTGAATCTTTGCAGTGGTTCCTTGAAGACAGGGAAAGCCAAACAAGATGCAAATGTTAAAGACTCAAATTCGAATAAGAGTCTGCAAAATAGCAAACGAATAGGTACACCTCTTGTGGCTGAAGCATCCATAAGCTCTAGGCATGACACAACCAATTCTAAAATTTCTTCGTGGAAGCATTCGCATGCAGATTTAGTATCAGAAGTGATCACACTGGATGATGATGGAATTACAGATCACAATGATGCTCCACTCCTGAAGAATGGAGACGAAATTATCTGTCTAAATGATTCAGAAGATGATGATGACGATGTTGAAGTAACTTCATCTTCAAAGAAGAGGAAACATTCTTCCGACAACCGTGATGAAATTATCGAGATTGAATAGAAAGCTTTGACAATTCAAGAATTCAACAAGTCTATTTTCATTTTTCTTTCATGTTAAATAAAATGAAAACTGTCTTAAAACGATAGTTTTCCATATTCTATTTCTTCTTTTTTTACGCAAAGGCACACCGAGCATAATTTTTCTTACACATAGGCGCACAAATTTGATTGATTTTAATAAATTTCTTCCGGAAACAATACAAAATCTAAAATAAGTAATTCTTTTGTAAAAATGAAAACTTGAATTTTTTGAATATATTCCATTACTACTTGACTGTATTTTATGAAGCTACCACTTTCACCTTTTCTGCTACTGTACATATATTTCTTACATGCAGTTGCAATGAGCAATTAATACATCTAATTGTGTATGAGTCATAATACCCACTTGAACTTGAAATTAAAACTATTTTTGATTCTTCATTTTTTACGTACGTACAGGATAAGGTGATCATCAGCAGATGGATGGATTCGATTCTAGATTCCACTTAAGCCCCTTCAACATGCCAAGCTAAAATAGTATGACTTTTTGCGCGCGAAAAGCAAAAGAAAGATTTTTTGCCATTTGCAAACGATGCTCAATCTCTTTCCAAATCAATACACAAGTTCACAATAATCCTCAATCATTGCTCTATTGCTGTTCTCTTGATATACTTGTTTCAACCAAATTCACAGATACCAGTGGTACAAAGGTAAGTACAGTGACTAGGAGCTGAAGGAGGGACAGCGATTGAAACAAGAGGACGCTGAAACTTTTAATTCCTTTCTTGCTTCTTTCTTGTTCTTGAAGATGTGTCATTTCTCACCAATTCTTCCATAACATAGTCAACCATCATGAACCACCACAACCATCCCTACTACGCAGCATCACCTGGTCGGGGTGACTATCATCATTCTTACCCTGGGCAAGCACTGGGAACGCCCTCCTCTGCCTCTCGAAGCTACTGGAGGATATGGATACCACTCAACGCCAACTATAAGCAATGGACTCAACCTCAATGGTGATGCATCCATTACATCATCCATTGCACATTCCTTGTCCAGCACTGTTGCTTCCGATAAGGAGACAATAATCTCAGTCACGTTGGGCAAAACAGTGCAAAACGGCACCCTACAAACCAATACATATGAAGGCGCTCTCCAGCAACTAAACGAAGCTTACATTGACAATTCATTGGGCTCATCTCCGTCCTTTGAAACCTCTGTAAAGCTTGACCATGATTTCATTGAGTACTTTCAGAGTGAATATCTAAATGATTTGGGTCAAACGAAAATTAGTCTATGTAGAGGATACAATGATCAAGGAGGAGAGAAATATAGAATGACAATGCGAGTTCGTCTTGACGATGACGTGAACAAATATGTTCAACAACTTCAAGCATTTGGAAACGAATGTCTTGCACTCAAGCAGAAAAATGAAGAAATTCTTCCACAGTTCGCAAATATCTCAAACCTTGAACTCAGGGCAATGGCAGAGAAAAGAATGGAGGAAGTATCTGCTCTTTCAATCAAAGTGAGGAGAATGATAACTGCATTGAAGAAGTTTGGCGAATGGCTAGATCATACAATGGGAGGTCGTCATCCAGAGCATCAAGAGACCCTTCTTGTTGTTCAAGAGATTCTGAATTCTTTTACCTACTCGGGAAATGTAACTGTCTATTCGACACTTCAAGAAGTCCTGAAAGGCGAGCTTGAAGTTTTTTCAAATAGTTTGGATGCAGTCGCAAATGGAGATCTTCAAGAGTTTCCGGAAGCTTTAGTTCAAGGAATCTATGATACTTTCTCCAAAATCCGCGATAATAATCTTGAAGATGACACCAAACACGCTTACTTTTACCTCCTGTACGAGGAACTTTATGAACACAGAAAGAGTCGACTTGCAGTTCTCATTGAGAAGATGCTCGAGAAGGCTAAAGAACGAGGCCTAATTCATCGCAATGTGAAATTGTATCGCATAGATGGAAGAAACAGAATCACGGGATACCAATGGTGTAAATATTTTCTATTGGTAGTTTTTGGTTGTTATCAGGAATTAGGAGGGATCTTGGCGGAAGAATCTGTTGATGGCAAGAAAGCTGTTCTCGCCTATCTTGAAGAAGCAAAAAAAGGGAATTGGATTGTTTTTGTTGATGCACAGGATCAAGCTGCTGATGAGGACATGGATTCTGATCTATAAAACACTATGTATGTTAGCAGAAACAGCGGAGTAGTAGTAATAGATATGTAAACTTGATATTCTATTTAGACAGTATTTATTTTTACAAATGAATTTATGAATTACTTATTTTAAAATTTTGCATTGCCTCTGGAAAAAATGTATTCAAAACATTCAAACATGGCACATATACTTCCACACTGCAAGATCAACTTCAACTTCAACATCTTTGCATTGATTCACCACCTATATGAGCACCTCCAAATAGAATAGATAGAAATAGACTTTTCCCCCTTCTCCATCCTTTCTAGAACTTCACTGAGTTTAGTATCACTTTCCTACAACGTACTTGTCTCTGGGTGACAATAAGGCACAAAAACAACTGCAAAATATACGTCAGTCCTTTTAATTTGTCAACAAAAATACATAGTAAATCCAAACCTAAAAACATTCCAACAATTTGCGTCTTCGTTGGACAATTTCGACGATATATATCACAGATATAAACGGTACCATCGTAAAAGCTTGCATACTGATACTAAGATTTGAATGAGTCAATATCTCCATATGAAAATGATGAACAGTTTGAATGTCATATACTCCCTTCAACGCCATTCCGTTTATATCAGTTGTCACTGCTTGCTTCAAACGCTAGTCACTTTCACCTTCTTTACATCTTGAGTAGACTCAAAGCTGCAGTATGAGTTGAAGTCCAGTAGTATTTTGAGTTTTCCATTGTGTGAGTGGAGCTGTTTGATCGTAATCACTAGGTAAATAAGATTTAGACAGCTTGAAGTTCTCTTGAAATAGCCATTCCCCTCCATTGATCACCATCACCTTGACGCTTGCTGTAAGATCACCTTCGAGAGCATTCGGCTCTGCTACTGTATTGCTCAAATTTCAATTAAAGTGATCTCCTCCATCATTCGTCATGAGTACACTGAATTCCCCATTTGACTTGGTGTTCACGAACAAAACTTCGGAAAAGGAACATGGAGCATCAACAAAGACTTCATCAAGGAACAATAACAGAAGGTGTTTCTTTCAACTTTCATCATCCTTATCAAACTGCGTAAAATTTAAGAAGGAATCAGTTGCAAGTGTCTTATACAGAAAGTCCTCACGTCTGGCGATTTTTTTTAACAAAATAGATGCAGTAGTCTTGTCAGCAGTCGGGTCAATGAAGGTCGCATTCACAAGCCCATATATTTGCAGTCTTTTCGAAATTACCATACAAATACTTTTCACGGTTCGGTGAGAGTTTCAGCTGCGGCCTCAGAGAATTCATTTTATATTTCCATAGCTGGACAATTAATCTCTACGACTTCCTTCAGTGAATCATATCTACATACGCATTTGAAATGCAGAATCATCTCCAAACATTCCACCTGCAATCACTCGACATCTTGAAACTGAATGAATGCTCCCTCTTTCTGCTTTTATCAATACTGCTTTCGCTTCCTCTTGCTTATCCATCGAGCTCAATAGGTGAATACCCAGTCCTACATACTGCAAATCTGCGATAGATCTAGCAACAACGTATCCCTATGCCATCAGAATAATAATGATCAGATGGAAGCTCCACTTTGAAGCCAGCCTCGCTAAGACTCTCCACCATCTTTTTCTGAAGAGATTCAGCCTTGATATCACCATCTAAATTTTAAACTTCTACTACCATGAGAATTCCTGGATTACGATTCTGAGTGCTATCAGCTTCACCATTTCACACACTGTCATGAAAGTGAGGCTGAGTTCCAAAGTCTTTCAAGCAACCACGCACGACTTTTTGATCAAGTTCCAAACCAACCACAACTTCAAATGATCATGAAGAAGCATCGAGTCTCCTACACCAACAAATAAAACACGCTTGATGCTTCCCTTTGGCTAAATCTTGCAGTTTGATGGACTGCAATACTCATGATATTGTCGACGATATGCACCACAAATTTGAACAGTATCATCCAAGTCCATGCATGTATCTCTAGTTTTCCAAATGAAGAGTGAGAAAGAATGAAATACTCACAAAATAAAACGATTCATTTGAGATATGAGATATGAGGATCAGAGAATAGAGAGCAGATCTTTTCTTTATTTTCCTTTTTGAATGATGATAGGATGAGTACGTAGACAGGAAGGAGCCCAGTACAAGTTAATACGTACGAAACTATCCCCCCTCAAAATTGGAGCCAAAAGATATCTCCCGCACCAATGGGATTCATTTTTGACTAGCCATTTAATTAACACGGAGTTGTTAGTCTCCCGCCTTTACGGGACTCAAGCAGCTAGCCATTTAATTTAACACGGAGTTGTTAGTCTCCCGCGCCAATGTCGCATAAATTGAATCCCATAACCATACTTTAACTTCTAGGTTACTGCCTTATTTAGGGGGACGATACAAGTATCTCACATAGTACGTACAGTACAGTATGTACAGTTCATCTGTTCTCTTTCTCCACGGACCACACAGAGTTTCAACGTTTCAACAAAATATGTAACATCTCAACAACACAATGAGTTCATCCATCTTTGATCAAAGACTAAAAAAACAAATGTATGTTGGCAATCAAAAACTTTAATCTTTGAAAATGGTGATTACTCTTCTTTTTATGGATTTGGAAGAAGAGTACAAGTGACGGTAGTAGGAGATGACAGAATTGCCTTCTCCGATGTGCCGAAAGAAGTAGGAATGGTGGTATATGATTCAAGAGTATATGGATGCTACGAGACAAGGCAACGAGATAACCTGAAATCGGTCTAGAAGAATACTTCATCTAAGTAGATGTGCTTCTTCCTTCTTATATTGTACATAACTACGTGATGCCATTGACAATCTTTGAAAGAAAGACAAATGTCGAAAGAATCGAACCTACAAACAGATTGAATACAAATATACAGCAGTAGAGGCACGCTTCATTAGAGATGAAGTGGAATGGATGATAAAGGAAGTATCATACTTTTTCAAATTATCTGCCATGCAAGAACCATTACTGAAAATGTATGAAGAATATCCGGAAATAATTGCGCCGAAATCGAGATTGAATGAAGTCAATCTTTTGTTTCGGGCGGACTACGTGATTTGTCTGTTTCAAGAACCAGTTTCAAATGGGGAGTTCCTGTTCCAGATGATGAAGATCATGTCATGTATGTGTAGATTGATGCGCTTGCAAATTACATGTCGGCGCTTGGATATGGGTCTGAGAATACAGAAGACTATGAAAAGTTTTGGCCGGATGCTCTACATGTCGTTGGAAAAAGATAATCTTTGATTTCATGCTGTCTATTGGCATGTATTCTTGCTTGCAGCTGAGTTGGTGGACCAAGGATGGAGAAAAGATTTCCAAATCGCTAGGAAATGTGATTGATCCAGTGGAACTCGTCTTTGAAAAAGACGGATCCGGAACGGTCGATCTCATCCAGACAATCGTGCCAACTTTTCCATAAAGAAAACAGCAACAACAGTGCATCAGTCTCTCATGGATTTTTACGAGAGCTGCAAGGAACTACCAATCTTCCAAGAAGATTCCAACAGTGACCTTCCTCCATCGTATTTCTCTTCTTTTGACCAGTGCTGTGAAGCAGTGAAATCCGAAGATTCTCAAACTCGTCAAGCTGCGTATGAATTCCTTTCGGACTTTGTGCAATCAAACTACAAGACGTTGACTCATCATCACATTGAAAAACTTGTAGAATGCTTCTCTATTGGCATTCAGCAAAATAAAGATGTTGCAGCAATTTACTTGTGGATGGATATTTGTGACATAGAGAAAGATTTGATCAAAAAGAATAGTGGTGATTACAGGGGTTATGTTTTGGTTGATGTATCAACCTTTGTTACAAATCTGTTGACTTTTGCCTTGATAAATGATGACAACGATCCAAGTATTTCCGAGGCTGCAGCAATATGTCTCAAAATGATCTCACAGATTGTCAAAGATAAAATTATTGATGAAATTGTATCTTTTGTAGAGCAATACATCGAGGATGAGGACCCGAGAAAGAGAGAAGCAAGAACAGTGGCGAAATTATCTGTCTAAATGATTCAGAAGATGATGATGATGACATTGAAGTGACTTCATCTTCAAAGAAGAGGAAACATTCTTCCAACAATCATGATGAAATTATCGAGATTGAATAGATAAGTTTTCTATCAAGAACTCAATACGTATACTCAATAGATAGTACCCTTTTGATTCAAGTTTCAACAAGTCTTGGTTGACAATTGATGAGATATCTTTATTCCTTCACGAGATCATACATGAGTAATTCTTATAAAAAATGAATCTACTATACCACTTTCACTTTTCTGCCGAGCATAATATTTCTTACACACAGACTCATGCACAATGACATAGGGGGGCGAAACCACTAATTTTCACCCCTTCAAAATTTCGCGCGCGAATTCGGAACCGTCTCCATGCTGATGGATCTCGAAGCAGACCGAGACCGCTTGCCGAGACACATCTTCTAAATCTCACACATAATTGAGATTGCATCACTACTTACTCTGTTAGTCCTTGACAAACCACCCGTTTGAATCAAGAGCATCGCCAATATTTTCATTACCGAGGTAAGTCACTAAACCTGCGTGGAGGAAAGAATGGTGATTGATACACCAGGACACTCAAACTTTGAATTCCTTTCTTCGTTCAAAACTTATGTTGTGTCATCATGTGATTTCTCATAATTGTCTACCTCTGCCTTTCATAACACAAAGGCAACCAACCCTACTCATTAGCTACCAAGTAACCATGTCAAGAGAACAAGATCTTTTTGATCTCAGACAAATAGGAGAGGAACTGAATCAGATAGGAGAAGCTTCAAAGCAACCTCCTTCAATTGACTCTGATGAAATTGTACATTTTGTAGAGCAACACATCGAGGATGAGGACCCGAGAAAGAGAGAAGCAGCATTCATGGCTTTCTGTAGTATCTTAGATGGACCAAGCACTGAGAATATTGAACAACGTGTCGATTGGATTATTCCATTCCTTTTGGAAGGATTGAATCATCGTCATGATATGGTCAAGGAAACAAGTATTCTTACCATTGCAATGATCTTTGAGCGTCATATCCAAGTCATCCTTCGATCTGTTTCATTCCCGGCTTTGGTAGAAGCGTTGATGTCGAAGCTTTCCACTGAGAACCCGTCCTCCATATCTGCAAATGCTGTGTATGCAATCCATAATCTCGCACTTGCATTCGTGGGTAAGACAGAAAACAGTGATACCAATGTTCTATCTCCTTACATGGCAGATTTCTTCGAGAGATTGCTTGATACAGTTCTCCGAGAAGATGGTGGTTATAACAAATTACGCTCTAATGGATGGGAAGCATTGTCTGCTTTGGTTCGTTCTACAGCTCCAGATTGCTCACCGGCTCTGGAATGGCTTTTGAAAAATGTTCTTGAGGGCTTAGAATATTCTCTTGGAGTTTCATACAATCCAGAAAATGAAATAGAACAATGCCGTATCTGTTCATTGATTAATGATATTCTTGTTTCGGCTATAAATTCTGAAACTATTATTGATTGTGCGAGTTCCATCGTTGACAAAATGCTTGTATTATTGAGGAGTGCAAACAGCCCTGATTGTCACGAGGAGGCTTTTTCTGTTTTCTCTGAAATGTTAGTGCGTCAATTTTACCAAATGACAGAGGAGAATGTAGCAAGAGTTTGTGAGCAGGTGAAGGTGAAGATGAACAATAATTCAGAACGTGTATGTATTCTCGCCGTAGAACTAGTCTCAAATGTTGCTCAGTATTCTGAAAGGCCTGTTGTACTAGAGTTTGCGCAAATTATCATGGATGTTCTTCTAGAATCTCTTCAAAGTGAAAACGTACACGATAGTGTGAAACCGCATGTACTGTCATGTATCGGAGATATCGCTCGTGCCGTAGGTCGTGACTTTCAACCATACATTGGAGAATCCATGAGAATGCTTATGGAGGCTTCTCAGATTGCAATGGAAAATAATGATGACTGTAGCAAACAGCTTCTTGAAGGAGTATTGGATGGTTATATTGGAATTGTAAATGGTCTAGGGAAAGACTTGCTACATACCTACCAACCATAGACACGTTCCTTAGAGAACTTATGGCGAAGAGATACCTTGATGTCATGGATAAGGCTTTGGCTCTTTCATTATTGGACATGTGCCAACTTGTCTAAGTATTTGGAGCCGTAGCACCGTCTGTTTAGATTTGTATAACTATTTCTTTTTGTATTCGTGTTTGCATGAATACTGTATAATAGAAAATGAGATTCAAGAATCATTGATAGAATAATTATATTTAGCAGTGTTTTATAATCATGTTCAATGACTTCCTAGTGAAAGTCTAGCTTTGGTCTTTGACTGGTATCTCTATGCCATCCTTTTGTAAACTCGATCTTGACGTCATCTCTGGTCATATCGGCTTCGTGAGTTTCCACCACATGAGTCTACTGGAGTTGTATCTTGTACTGCTTGACACGATTCTTTAAAATAAGAACCTCATGATTCTTTAAAATAAGAACCTCGAAGTGCTTTGTGTATTTGCCAAGAATCAACTCCAAACATTTCACCAGAGATGACTTGATGTTTTGAAACTGGATCAATTGTTGCTCCAATTACTTTTATCAACACCGCGCTCGATTCCATCCGATATCCAATTATATGTGAGTATCGAGTTCTACCTATATTTCAATCAGTCATGGATCTAGTGACGCCATATCTCTCTGCCATAAGAGTAGTAGGTAATGATAATGTTCAATCCATCTTCTACAATGTAAGGTTTTGATCAACTTTGACGCCAGCTCCAATAAAACTTTGAACTATTTATTCTGAAGAGATTTAGCCTTGATGTCACCCTCAACATATTCAACTTGTAATACCATGAGAATACCTGGACTACGATTATGAGTATTACAGCCTCCGTGTCTGTGAAATCATGGCATAAAAGATGGCTAGTAGCATTGAAGGCATAGTCATGATACAGCTTAATGCCATTAACTAGTGAATGGCAAGATTAATATCAGTATCATCGTGATGAGTCGTCAAAGTTGGATTCATGACAAGGAATCATTCGATTCTCCGTAGAGAGGCTCAAATAGATTGTATTAGACTCTTCTTCTCTCTGAAATAAGGTTTCGACATCATCATCTTTACATCTCAAAATTGGTGAGAATGTTTATTCGTTTTGAATGATGTATCCATGATTGAACGTGTAGTATGGAATAATTCAGAATTGCTTTTTGCGATCAAGCAAGGATTCTTCTACATTTCTATCTGAACTATTTGGAGATTGGAGACATTTTGTGGACAGTGTATTTCCAAACACCCTTTTTACCACTACATGATACCACTTTCACTAGATGAATCTCATCATCTTCTTCACATTTATTCCTATTCACCGCCGCATTGAATTTCGAGTCCATAAAAGCATTCAACCTCTCAAATCGTCCTTTCGCTCAGAATCTACATGTAGTGAATTTGAGCTATGTAAGGAAACATATTCTTTAACTTGAAAAGTAGACCTCGTTCTTGACAAAGATTCGATTCCATCTAGCTTTACCGCTATACCAAAAGAGTCAGTGAGTCCAATACATCGATCTCAACTATTACTTTAAACAAGCGATAGCACTTTGAATTGCACTACTCTGTCTGTGTAATAGCTCTATGTTTCATCCATACATTTGATTACATTCCTTTTAGATAATTCCATCCATCATCCACGTACGTATGTACTGATGAATCCCCATTGTGTACTTACAAAACTTTGAAGTTGTCGTCATTGGTATTATCGAAAACCAGTCAAGTAAAAACAAATCTAACTTGAAAATGAAGCTTTTATCATCATTATTAGCACTGTTGGTGACTAGCAAAGCAGAATTCCTGCCACCTTCACAGCTGCATTCCTTCCACATTCACCTTCCAACGTGGCAGTATCCAACATTCGAACAGGGCAAAATGTACATCTATCTGACAACTAAAACAACTGAAAGATATACTCCACCAAGACAAGCAACACCGAAGGTCAACTGAATGGAATACAAGAAATTTGATAGATTTCTTTTGTAAAACATAGTCCTTAGTTCCATTTGATAAATAATTCTATACAGTAGTATTGATGACGACGACGTTGAGGAAACAAAAAGTGAAGAGCAGCACACTAATATGGATAGAGATCCTCATTCAGCAGGTGATTTATTCTTTACTATTGATGATGAAGATGACGAAAACGTTTCAACGCCTATTAGGCACAAGTCTAAGTGTATCCAGTTGCCACCCCAAAACTTCCAGCTCCAAATGTATCACACATATTTTGGTTCAAAACTAGATTTGCTTTATTGTGGTACATACCAATAGACTGTAGATTTGGACATGACGCGGTCAAGTCCGGAACTGATGAAAAGGAGCATTGACTAAAACCAAGAGTTTGTACATTCGCAAGTTGGAACTGCGGAAAAGCACCTGTCAATGGGTTGTCTCCAGCTTGAAGGAGTGTAAAGTTTGGCATATACTGAAAAGCAGGGATGGATGTAAATGAGCATTCAACAGTTTCAATTCAATCAAATTTGGAAATTTGAAATCTGAAATGGTCCCTACAAGTCCTCTATTAGTAAAAAGGTAAAGATATTGCAATTGGCTGATGTTGAAGTACGGCAGTTCGCCTGACAATTGCTTGCCAGTGAGAACGATCCTTGTGACTCTAGACTCGACGTAGGTTTCGCTGCCATCCTTGGATATTCTAGATATACCAGTACACTCAGTCACTCCAACCCAACCACAATGATCATTGGATCCTACTAACCATGTGGAAGATAGAAAATTTTGACATCCAGTAGTACCGGTACTGCAGTTTTGATAGTACACTAATGCTAACATGAAACGGTCCTAGTTTGGTATCATCGTATGGGTTAATCATTAGAGCTTAGCCAATATTATTCAAGATGTTTGAAAGCGAAATTCACTTACCGTAAAATATCCATCATAATCTTTGTTAGGGTTGGGTTCGATGTTTCCACTAAGATAAAGAGCAGGATGATTTGAAACATTTGTAAACCATGTCTTTGCAGTGTTGAAAGCAGTAGCATAGTTCGATCCAGAGACATTGATGTTTTCATATGCAGAATCAATCAAATTCTATATAACAGTATTGATTATGTTGTTTGTGACACTCAAATTCGATCCAATGTAAACATTTTCCCAACCACTTCCAGTCAACCTTTGAACGTAAACTACCGTTGCCTTCTGAGTCTCAGCTCTCTGATCCAATGCTACACAGCCGACTTCATAATTGCTGGAAAATGTCATGCCTATGTAAAAATCACCACTCCCATCAGCTCTTCCACCCCATGACAAGCCATTGTTAAGAAACGCATTTTGTGGACCCCACGTGGTACTGTCACCACCGATACCACTTGAGAGATAGTTTCCTCCTGACAGTGCAGTACCTGAACAATCGGTGTTCGGAAAGAATTGAATGTAAGACACGTCCCATGCAATGGAGACAGTATTTGCATTTGATGCCAGCAATCGCCAACCTGAAGACATAGGGCTTGGTACACGAAAATTCATCTCTGTTGCTACTTCACTACCACTACCACTTCCAATTATATTCCTACTACTGATCGAAGACCCATCTCCGAACGTACCTCCATAATTTGTCCCCCAAGAATACACTGAGTCGTCATTGAATACAGCGTGACCTGTCTGTTCGCCGACATACACAGATACAAGTGTTTTCCCAGAAACCAATGCAATAGGTACGTTTGTAGGACTCATGACTTTATTACCTCCATTCCCTATTCCCAATTGATAATATTTATTATTTCCAAAACACATAGCATTGCCATTTGAAAGGACAAGACATGTAGACGAATATCCAGCATTAATATCTGCAATCCCAGAAAGAGGAGAAACACTAGAAGAATCTAGAACATATTCAGCGCTATCAAAAAGTGGGTTGTAGTCGGAGGACCCAATACCACGTTGACCAGCATGATTCGTTCCCCAACACTTTGCCTTTGATTCCACATCAAGCAGTGCGCAAAAGTGAGTTGAGCCTGCTGTGATCTTGGCCGCATTACTTCCTAAATCAATTGCTGTAGATGTGCTCGTAGAACTAAAGCCAAAACCCACACAGGTCACGCTCGTACTTAAGTTCAGAGTGACAACACAAGTCGAGCTCATTGAAAGTGCCATTTTTGAAACCTTTGTAGCATCAGTGCCTCCATTCATGATACCATTCAGACTTAATTGCCCATCAGTATTGAAGCCCCAACAATAAATTGCACCTGAACTCTTAATAGCACAATTGTGATAGGCACCAGATTCAATATCAGTTACATCTGCTAGAGCAGCGTTGCCCTCCTTCACTTGTACAGGAGTTGCAGAGTTCGCGCTAGATGTATCGCCTAATTGCCCATACCCATTGGATCCATTACACCAAACACTTTTATCGTCAAACAAAGTACAAGTGTGATCGTATCCTGTAACAACTTTGACAGGTTTGGCAGTTCCTACACCACTGGGAAAGTTCAATAGTACTGGGGTACCAAAAGCATCGGAAGTAGATTGACCGATCTGCCCGTAGTAATTGTATCCGACACATTGAACAATGTCATTTGCTAGCAAGCATGCATGAGCAGAGCATGAGAACTGAAAGATCTGATTTTCATTAAGACGTCTGTTTCGTAAGGAGCGGTCTTTGCTCAAATTACTGTTGACCAAGGCTTCGATATCAGTATCATCATATTCATAGTATTCTGCATCTTCTAGATGATCATCAATTTTCTCCTGTTTCAATTGTAAAAACAATTCAGTTGAGTAGAAGAAATGTCAGAGATGGGATTCTTTTGATCTAAATGAAATAGATATTTGCAAAGTGGTGATGAAAGAGTCCTTGACATATTTGCTTTTGTATTTGTCTTCTAGAACCCTTGGGTTTATGTGGTGTGAGCTACCACTAGCTTCTTAAGATATCGACTAGTGCTTAGCAATCATCGTGTTGCCTTTCAGCCAATCTATCTGCTACGTATTCACATTGGATATTCCGATTTGCAATCTATCTATGTTCTTACCTGCATTGTTCTTCCTGATTGGTATCCATATTCTTGTGCTGCATATGCTAGGGGCAAAAAAGTGTTTTTTGCTTGTCGAGTACTGCTACCATGATCGTCGTCTCTACTAGTCAAGATGCTAACAAGAAGAGCGACAGTAAGCAAAGATCCTTTTACAAAGTTTTGTGTATACATGATTCCAAAGTAAATGGTAGAACTATTGTGAGATTCCTAGGTAAGAACTGACTTATTAGTAATTATTCCAAGGGAAGTGTTTTCATCGCGACGGGCGAGACGTGTTAGTTGAGACGTCGACGACGAAGAGAGAAAAGATAAAAGAGCTAAAATCAAACTCACCGAAAGTCGCACCAAGCACGGACGGCAAGCCGTAACATCTCCTAACAAAGCTAAATACCCCCAATATATGGCTAAAATACCTCTATTTGACAAAAATTAGGCCATTTATCCGTCAGATGTACAATGTCGTTTCATTGTTTTAATTTATTTGGTTTTCAATCGCTCACCATTTCGTTCCGTTTCCTCATGTTGTTTCTCATTGTTTCCATCTCTAAAGCATATACAAACACAATAGAATTCTTCCAATATGTAAATTTACAATTTCAAATATGTTCAACTTTGTTATAATAGAAAATGTTACTAGCGCAAACTTAACAGTAGAATGTATTAAATAGTTTTGATTTAATTTAATTATAAAGATGTAAGAAATAGATACAATCCGATTATTTATTCTGGTTTTAGATGTAATTTAATTTGCCACAACAATATTGTTTGTGTATTCTGCAGTTGTCTTTGCCGTTTACTCCAAGAGTGCCAGAAGAGAAAGGAATATTTACGCCTTTGTTTGTGGTGTCACGAAACTTGATCTTGCCGGTAACTATTTTGAATTCAATCATATTCTTTTGGCTTTAGATCATTCATCAGCTATTCTGTCTCATTTGTAAAAGCTTTCAAAATAGCGTTTTATTTTCGAACAGACTCATTGGGCGGCCGCTATGCTCGCTCCTTCCTAAATCATCGAATATATAGTAATCATGTTTGCTTTTCTACAAACCAATACTAAAACTCTAATCATGTAAGCGATCGAAATTCCCGACATGATCGATTGAAGCATGCATTTGGCAAATCTATTGCAGTTTCAGTACATAAAGCTCGAAAGACCGAATTCTTTTCCTGTCCAAACTTCGTGCAGCAGCTATCACAGTGAGCCATAACATTTTTTATAGTCAATATCCAGCGACCCCGACTTAGACATATACTTATAGGGTACTGATAAAGACTTGTGTAAGTCGGGGTCGCTGGATTTTACTTTCCCAACGAGTTATGCAATTGCATCTATCAAATTTTGTGATGTAATTAACTTTTCATCGTTGAGTTGAACGAGTTAAGTCCCATCTTGTATTTTTCACATCGTGAAAAAATTGATATCCAATTATATGTGAGTATCGAGTTCTACCTATATTTCAATCAGTCATGGATCTAGTGACGCCATATCTCTCTGCCATAAGAGTAGTAGGTAATGATAATGTTCAATCCATCTTCTACAATGTAAGGTTTTGATCAACTTTGACGCCAGCTCCAATAAAACTTTGAACTATTTATTCTGAAGAGATTTAGCCTTGATGTCACCCTCAACATATTCAACTTGTAATACCATGAGAATACCTGGACTACGATTATGAGTATTACAGCCTCCGTGTCTGTGAAATCATGGCATAAAAGATGGCTAGTAGCATTGAAGGCATAGTCATGATACAGCTTAATGCCATTAACTAGTGAATGGCAAGATTAATATCAGTATCATCGTGATGAGTCGTCAAAGTTGGATTCATGACAAGGAATCATTCGATTCTCCGTAGAGAGGCTCAAATAGATTGTATTAGACTCTTCTTCTCTCTGAAATAAGGTTTCGACATCATCATCTTTACATCTCAAAATTGGTGAGAATGTTTATTCGTTTTGAATGATGTATCCATGATTGAACGTGTAGTATGGAATAATTCAGAATTGCTTTTTGCGATCAAGCAAGGATTCTTCTACATTTCTATCTGAACTATTTGGAGATTGGAGACATTTTGTGGACAGTGTATTTCCAAACACCCTTTTTACCACTACATGATACCACTTTCACTAGATGAATCTCATCATCTTCTTCACATTTATTCCTATTCACCGCCGCATTGAATTTCGAGTCCATAAAAGCATTCAACCTCTCAAATCGTCCTTTCGCTCAGAATCTACATGTAGTGAATTTGAGCTATGTAAGGAAACATATTCTTTAACTTGAAAAGTAGACCTCGTTCTTGACAAAGATTCCATCTAGCTTTACCGCTATACCAAAAGAGTCAGTGAGTCCAATACATCGATCTCAACTATTACTTTAAACAAGCGATAGCACTTTGAATTGCACTACTCTGTCTGTGTAATAGCTCTATGTTTCATCCATACATTTGATTACATTCCTTTTAGATAATTCCATCCATCATCCACGTACGTATGTACTGATGAATCCCCATTGTGTACTTACAAAACTTTGAAGTTGTCGTCATTGGTATTATCGAAAACCAGTCAAGTATGTAAATATGTAAACACGTAAAAACTTCATGAACAAATCTAACTTGAAAATGAAGCTTTTATCATCATTATTAGCACTGTTGGTGACTAGCAAAGCAGAATTCCTGCCACCTTCACAGCTGCATTCCTTCCACATTCACCTTCCAACGTGGCAGTATCCAACATTCGAACAGGGCAAAATGTACATCTATCTGACAACTAAAACAACTGAAAGATATACTCCACCAAGACAAGCAACACCGAAGGTCAACTGAATGGAATACAAGAAATTTGATAGATTTCTTTTGTAAAACATAGTCCTTAGTTCCATTTGATAAATAATTCTATACAGTAGTATTGATGACGACGACGTTGAGGAAACAAAAAGTGAAGAGCAGCACACTAATATGGATAGAGATCCTCATTCAGCAGGTGATTTATTCTTTACTATTGATGATGAAGATGACGAAAACGTTTCAACGCCTATTAGGCACAAGTCTTAGTGTATCCAGTTGCCACCCCAAAACTTCCAGCTCCAAATGTATCACACATATTTTGGTTCAAAACTAGATTTGCTTTATTGTGGTACATACCAATAGACTGTAGATTTGGACATGACGCGGTCAAGTCCGGAACTGATGAAAAGGAGCATTGACTAAAACCAAGAGTTTGTACATTCGCAAGTTGGAACTGCGGAAAAGCACCTGTCAATGGGTTGTCTCCAGCTTGAAGGAGTGTAAAGTTTGGCATATACTGAAAAGCAGGGATGGATGTAAATGAGCATTCCAACAGTTTCAATTCAATCAAATTTGGAAATTTGAAATCTGAAATGGTCCCTACAAGTCCTCTATTAGTAAAAAGGTAAAAGATATTGCAATTGGCTCATGTTGAAGTACGGCAGTTCGCCTGACAATTGCTTGCCAGTGAGAACGATCCTTGTGACTCTAGACTCGACGTAGGTTTCGCTGCCATCCTTGGATATTCTAGATATACCAGTACACTCAGTCACTCCAACCCAACCACAATGATCATTGGATCCTACTAACCATGTGGAAGATAGAAAATTTTGACATCCAGTAGTACTGCAGTTTTGATAGTACACTAATGCCAACATGAAACGATCCTAGTTTGGTATCATCGTATGGGTTAATAATTGGAGCTTAGCCAATATTATTCAAGATGTTTGAAAGCGAAATTCACTTACCGTAAAATATCCATCATAATCTTTGTTAGGGTTGGGTTCGATGTTTCCACTAAGATAAAGAGCAGGATGATTTGAAACATTTGTAAACCATGTCTTTGCAGTGTTGAAAGCAGTAGCATAGTTCGATCCAGAGACATTGATGTTTTCATATGCAGAATCAATCAAATTATGAAGATACATTTCCTTATGGTCAATTAATTGTGTTGCCCGTGACACTCAAATTCGATCCAATGTAAACATTTTCCCAACCACTTCCAGTCAACCTTTGAACATAAACTTCCGTTGCCTTCTCAGTCTCAGCTCTCTGATCCAATGTTACGCAACCGACTTCATAATTGCTGGAAAATGTCATACCAATGTATAAATTACCACTCCCGTCAGCTCTTCCACCCCATGACAAGCCATTACTGAGAAATGCATTTTCTGGGCCCCAATCCGGAATGGAGGTTGCATAACCACTTGAGAGATAGTTACCTCCTGACAGTGGAGTACCAGTACAATCGGTATTCGGGTAGAATTGAATGTAAGACACGTCCCATGCAAAAGAATGAACTTTATTTGATGCCAGCAATCGCCAACCTGAAACATGGTTTATTGTGTCTGTGAGACTTAAATTCGATCCAATGTAAACATTTTCCCAACCACTCCCAGTCAACCTTTGAACGTAAACTACCGTTGCCTTCTGAGTCTCAGCTCTCTGATCCAATGCTACACAGCCGACTTCATAATTGCTGGAAAATGTCATGCCTATGTAAAAATCACCACTCCCATCAGCTCTTCCACCCCATGACAAGCCATTACTGAGAAACGCATTTTGTGGACCCCAGGTGGTACTGTCACCACCGATACCACTTGAGAGATAGATTCCTCCTGACAGTGGAGTACCAGTACAATCGGTATTCGGGTAGAATTGAATGTAAGACACGTCCCATGCAATGGAGACAGTATTTGCATTTGATGCCAGCAATCGCCAACCTGAAGACATAGGGCTTGGTACACGAAAATTCATCTCTGTTGCTACTTCACTTCCACTACCACTTCCAATTATATTCCTACTACTGATCGAAGACCCATCTCCGAACGTACCTCCATAATTTGTCCCCCAAGAATACACTGAGTCGTCATTGAATACAGCGTGACCTGTCTGTTCGCCGACATACACAGATACAAGTGTTTTCCCAGAAACCAATGCAATAGGTACGTTTGTAGGACTCATGACTTTATTACCTCCATTCCCTATTCCCAATTGATAATATTTATTATTTCCAAAACACATAGCATTGCCATTTGAAAGGACAAGACATGTAGACGAATATCCAGCATTAATATCTGCAATCCCAGAAAGAGGAGAAACACCAGAAGAATCTAGAACATATTCAGCGCTATCAAAAAGTGGGTTGTAGTCGGAGGACCCAATACCACGTTGACCAGCATGATTCGTTCCCCAACACTTTGCCTTTGATTCCACATCAAGCAGTGCGCAAAAGTGAGTTGAGCCTGCTGTGATCTTGGCCGCATTACTTCCTAAATCAATTGCTGTAGATGTGCTCGTAGAACTAAAGCCAAAACCCACACAGGTCACGCTCGTACTTGAGTTTACAGTGACAACACAAGTCGAGCTCATTGAAAGTGCCATTTTTGAAACCTTTGTAGCATCAGTGCCTCCATTCATGATACCATTCAGACTTAATTGCCCATCAGTATTGAAGCCCCAACAATAAATTGCACCTGAACTCTTAATAGCACAATTGTGATAGGCACCAGATTCAATATCAGTTACATCTCCTAGAGCAGCGTTGCCCTCCTTCACTTGTACAGGAGTTGCAGAGTTCGCGCTAGATGTATCGCCTAATTGCCCATACCCATTGGATCCGTTACACCAAACACTTTTATTGTCAAACAAAGTACAGGTATGATCGTATCCTGTAACAACTTTCACAGGTTTGGCATTATCTATACCACTAGGAAAGTTCAATAGTACCGGAGTACCAAAAGCATCGGAAATAGATTGACCTATCTGCCCATAGTAATTGTATCCGACACATTGAACACTGTCATTTGCTAGCAAGCATGCATGAGCAGAACATGAAAACTGAAAGATCTGATTTTCATTAAGACGTCTATTTCGTAAGGAGAAATCTTTGCTCGAATTACTGTAGACCATGGCTTCGATATCAGTATCATCATATTCATAGTAGTATTCGGCGTCTTCTAGATCATCAATTTCCTCCTGTTTCAATTGTAAAAACAATGCAGGTGAGCAGAAGAAATGTCAGAGATAGGATTCTTTTGATATAAATGAAATAGATATTTGCAAAGTGGTGATGAAAGAGTCCTACAAATTTGCGTCTTTCGCTGTATTTCTTTCAACCATAGGGTTTACGTACGAGCTACTAGCGATATCGACACCTTAGCAATCATTGTGTTGCTATTGCACGCCCACCTTTCAGCCAATCGGTCCACATAATTGCATTGAATATTACGATTTGCTATCTATATATGCTCTTACCTGCGTTGTTCTTCTTTTGTGGTATCCATATTCTCGTGCTGCATGTGCTAGGGGCAAAAAAGTGTATTTTGCCTTTCGAGTACTGCTACCATGATTGTCGTCTCTAGTAGTCAAGATGCTCACAAGAGCGAGAGTTAGAAACGATCCTTTTACGAAGTTTTGGGTATACATGTTTCAAAGTGAATGGAAGAACTATTGTGAGATTGACTACAAAGTGAAAAGGTTTCTAAGAACTGACTTATTGCATTCCAAGGGAAGTGTTGACCGAGACGTTGAGACGTCGACGACGAAAGAGAGGAAAGAGCTAAATCAACTCACTCGGACACTAATTTTATAAAAACAAGGAGCTTCTTCCGAAAGTCGCAAAGAAGTTTAATAAATATTACATAGCCACTTATTGAAAGATATCTCTAGCCACGCAAGACCCAACTCTCATCACCTCTCATCCTGGAGGGGGGTGACTTGCTCACCGGACCCGGAGGCCACTTCTAGTAATATATGCTGATGGCAAAAAAATTTGGATCATAAAATATCTTCATGACTTAAGATATTTTATGATCGTAAGCTTATAATCCAAGGTCTTTTTGAATATGTCAATTTACATGAGTTTTAGCCGATTGACCTCGTTTTGACATTAGTAGACGGTATATTGACAGTTGTCAAGAAAAAGTAGGAAAACTCAACGGTCAACATCAATCGTGTTTTATATCTGTTTAGAAAAACGAGTAATGAAATTAGGTGGGAATAAGAATTGAAAGACACGACTGAGCTAATGTGTCGGAAATCGTGCTAAAAAAAATCAGAATATCTAAAAATTTTTTTGTGATATTCCGGTTTGCTGTTTTTAGACTAAATTGTTATTTCTTGATACTATTGTATTTTTATCGTTACAGATTGTAAACTGTAATTCTTTCGTTGGTGCAACACATATATGTTGCAAGCAACATAACATGAAAGATGAGTACCAATGAAGTGTTTTCATCATCTAAGATTTGTGAGCTCGTATGGTGTACTCTAAAGCATGAGGAGACATTCATTCATAACTGCTTGGGAAAGGAATTGAAGTATTACATTGCAGGGTCGTTTGCTACATTTTTGCATAACGGGAAATATTTATACAATGACATTGATGTTTTTGTTATAGACTTCAGTACAGACAAGATTGTTGAAGTAGACGAAAGTCTGAGCTATAAAATCAAAGATAGCTACAAAGTTCCGTTGAAGGATAAGGATGGATGCATTTTTATGAATTCTAAATGCAAGAAATTGAATGTTGTTTTTGTTAAACAATGCAGCAGTATTCATCATTTACTCAAGTTTTTTGACATCAATTGCTGTCAGGTTGGTTATGAACTAAACATGGTGAATGGTAATCTTGGGGGAGTTGTGATAACTGAGGATTACAAGAGTTTTCTTTCTTCTAGAGTTCTGGAAGTAGTTACATTCGAAACACCAGCTACTTCTTTGTGTCGTTTGTTGAAGAAATCACATGATTTGGGACTTCCAAAAAAAATGTCTGCAGTTCACTTGTTAAAATTGAAATTTTCATCTGATTCATTCAACTGTGTTAATAGAGGTTTATTTCACGAAGTTGCTACTATCATGAAAAGGGATTACCAAAAGAGAAGATTTATGGAATACTTTAATACTACGATTATTTCTCCATCGGAAGAAGAAATTAACGAAGACTTCTATGACCACGGGGAATATGGAGAATTAAGTGCTTCTATGTCCTTTTTGATCAAGAATGGTAAAGGCGTCAAGGTAATGTTCGAAGGAAGAATTCGTAAGATGCTACACTATATATGTATTCATGGCGACGTAGACGAGTTCAGTAATTTTCGACGTTTGGTGGAAAAAAAAGATGTCTTGGATGTGTTCGCTGAGAAAGATGATTTGAATCTTTATCCTATTGATTATTTACTGAGTCATAGTTCATCATTTGCAATCAAAGCAAATAATTTCCTTATTACGCAGTTGTTGGGATGTTAATTGATCAGATTAGACGATTTAACTTAATTTTGAATGAACTTATGATGAAACTGATGTAGGTCATATATGTCCTCGTCGAAATTATAAAATTGAATGTCTTTTTTCGAATGAATTATTCCAAATTGAAGTTCATATATATTCGGGTTTTTACCTTTCTCGTCAGTCGTCGTAAATGTGTATATGTATTCTTCTTCTTCTTTTTTTACTATTCGACGAAATGTAAAGTCATCATCGACGGTTTGTGTTTGTTCATCTTCACAGTTCTCATTTTCATTGTCTTTGTCATTCTCTTGACCTTGTTCATCTTCATCTGCACTATCTTCATCACTACTACTGTCTTCTTCTGCACTATCTTCATCTCCACTATCTTCATTGTCTTTCTCTCCACTATCATTTTTATCTTCATCTTCATCTTCATCATCGCTATTTGCATCAAATAGATGTGGATCAACTGAGATTGCTTTGAACAATTCGACTCTGTCTGAGCAACAAAACCACTGTTCATTCTCTTCTCCAATCTCTTCTGATGGTTTATGAATAATTCCCCAATCTACTCCAATAATTTCCGCAACTACATTTTCTATCTTGATACAATTAAAACGTTTGTATTCGTCTAAAGAAAGAGGTGGTGTAATTCTGAAATAGTCATGGTAGCGTGGATACCCAGTCTCTGATGAATAGGGTGAAACTTGAACTCTGTTGTCAATAGTGGTTAGTTTGAACAGTTTGTCAAACTTCAATTCCTCCAAGAACATTTTGTCGTGTTCTTCGTAAAGCTTTATTCTCATGAATTCATCTCTCGTTGGCAATTTAATTAAATTTCTGCATGAGATGACACTATTCTCTATAAATATTTCCTGGTAGAATCTTGCATTGTCAAGGACCAAATATTCAAATCGATTCCAAGGTCTAACCAAATGACCTTTCTTTTCTGCATGTTCAAAGTGAAACGTATTGGTTAACTCTTGGTCAAATCTCTCTTGGGGAATATTCGTGTCGAATGATACCTTTCTTGGTTGTCTTAAAGGTGTCAAAAATGTGGATATAACATCTCGTTTAAGATCAAAAAATCCTTCGTAGTAGTAGTGATCATGCATAACCTTGGTGGAAAATGCTGTTGAGGAGAAGGGGAACTTTGCAAGAATACTATGCAACTTCAATTGAATGTGTTGCATGGATTGTACTCTATCCTTCACATAACCGAATAGCTTGTCTTCAATCGAAACAGGACCACTGAATGACAATCTGAGTTTCAGAAGATATTGATCCATGAATGGACCAACAGAATCTAGCCTGCTTAATGGAAACATAGATCTCTGTGATACTGTATCGAAAACTGTTTCGGACAGTACTGATGGAAACGAGCTAAAGATGTATTCTCTTTTTTTCTTATTCATTTGTCGAAGGAAGAAAATCTTTGTTGCCACTTCTGCCATGGTGGTGAACTGGTTCAATTGATTCTCATACAACGGAGTCTCTTCGTTTTCTGTATTTGGTTTGTGCTCTTGTTCATTTGGAGGTTGTTGCTTCTCTTGATATTCTACTTCTGTATTTTTTTCTACAGTCTCAGACTCCTTTTCTTGTCCATGATGTTCTTCATCTTCTGGTTCAATTTGTCTCTGATCTTCTCCATCAACGCCTGCAGTAATTTCTTGTTGAAGTTCTTGCGTTTGTACGGTCTCTTGGTCCTTACTTGTTTGAGGCTGTTGACTTTCTGGGCTTTCACCATCCACGCCTGCAGTTATTTCTTGTTGAACTTCCTGTTGGGTTGAACCTGTTGTTTCATTAGTTGATATTTCCATTTGATTGTCCATTTGACAAGTTCCTCGTTGACCATCACTGAGTTGATGTAGTTAGAAATATGTTAATGGAAATTGAAACAAAAAGTCATTTTGACTTACGTAGCTTTTTTTGAACAGTAATTTGAACAAATGTGTTGTCGGTCCGGGAAAAGGAAATTGTAGGTACGGTAAACCTTTTCGAGCACATATTTCTTTTCTTCCATATTGGCATATATTCTGGTAATTTGTTGAAGTGGTTCTTCAACTACATCATCACCATCATCTGAATCATCACTTGAATCATCAGAACTCTTTTTGCGTGTTTTCCCTTTCTTTTTCTTGGTTGGAAGTTTCCGAGTTGTCTTTTTTTTCTTTGGTTTCGGTTTACCATCGATTTCCTGTTGCGATTTGTCAACAACTTCCTCGGTATGTTCATCATCATCGGATTCAACTTTTACATCTGCTTGAACTGGTTTACCAATAAAGGAATATTCAAATGGTGCACGCTTGTTGTCCATTGTATCATTATTATCATCCTCATCATCAGTATCCTTATTGAACTCAGATTCTAGATTCTCTGCAGAAACGTTCTTACTTCTTCCACTTCTTCTTTTTTTCCTGTTTGAATCAAAGCCATGATAGGTTATGAACCCGAAATAGATAAAAAACAATTTGAGATATTCAGATATTCAACAAATAGGTTAAGAGACCATACCAATACTTACCTTGTTTCGGTTGATTCGGGAGAAGACTTCCTCTTCTTTGGAGAAACTTCCTCATTGAAAGCTATGTCGTTGTTGTGAAATTCTCTCATATTAGTATTGAGGAAATGAACAAGGACAAAAAGGATAATGAGTTCAAAGAGCTTTTTGCTCCTATTGTTGCACTTGGCAAGGCCTTTGCAAAAACCGGAGATGAGTCTATTGCCTCCATTGTGAAGGCAGCTGCTTTAGAGTCCAAGCATGAGAAAATCAACAAACTCGCAGTTGTCTATGCGGATTTCTTTAGAAAGGGATTGTTCCATTGTATCAGATCTATTGAATTGAAGGATTTTCTAAAGACTCTGGAGAATGATGAAATCAAATTTCCAAAGATCTCCGAAGAAAAGAGAAGGGACTCTATTAAGTATCTGTCCACTTATTTGTCTATCTTGAATAAGTACATGGATGTAGACCAGAAAACTGGTTTTTGGACTATCAACAAAGAGTTTGAAGGAAAAGTTACATATTTCAAGGTTGACATAGAAGAGTAAGTAATAGGTTACAAATCTGAGATAGATAGAAATCGTTTTGAGATATTTGGGTTCGTAACCTATGGTTTGCTAACTTATCATTTTCAATAGGGGATCTCTTTTGAATTCTCCGAAGATACTAAAGGTTGCAGCAATTGATGTCAATCATAATCAAGATATCCAGCAATCTCTTGAGCAGAAAGGTGAGTATAATGAGGAACTTGAAGAGAAACCTGTTGCAAGTACTGTTGGAAACGAGGAAAAAACATTGAGTGGAGGATTTGCTCCTGGGTTTCACTTGGCTCAAACCAAGCATGAACAAAAAATTGATGCAAAATATAATAATGAACTCATTGAAAACCTGAAAAAGGTTGGTGTTGACCTAGGGCCAAATGGTTTGAATGGTGTTGATTTGGTATCACTTTTCAAAATGGAGTAAGTGCATAGCTATTTTATTTACCTTTTTCGAACCAAATAGAATCTTACTTGATTTAAAGAAGCAATAAAAGGGAACTCGGTATGGATAATAGTGCTAACAAACAAGCGAAGAAGAATAGTGAGGATTCACCTAGTCAAAGTCTTCCATCTGCATCTTCAACATCTTCCGGAAGATCTGCATCTGCATTGGGAACAGCATCATCAGCATCAAAGTCAGGAACTGCATCAAAAACATCAGCGAAGTCAGGAACTGCATCATCCGCATCATCTAGATCCTGTTCATTTTCTGGTTCTCCGTCCAAGTCGTCGAAGGAATCTCCATCAACTCCAATGAAGACAACAACCGGCAAATTCTTCTTCAAAAAGTTGAAATCATCTCCCAAAACAACTACCACTGGAAAGAAATACTGTCATGTCCAGGCGTCTGTACCGATCAAAAGTGATCACAGTAGTGACAAATTTGAAGTTGTCCTGGGCATTACAGCCATCAATGAATTGAACCGAGGCGAAGACAAACACATGTTTGAATTTAGAGCTCCAGTCTTTATCAAATCTTGGCAGACTTGTTATTCCACTTGGGATGAAGATGACTATAAATTTGAGGTTGGATCTATGTCAAACATCACAGAGAGGCTTTTGGAATCCCATGCCTACTCAGGAAGAATCAGAGCTCACCCAGGGCTTTTGAATAACGATTTCGTATCATTCAGAACATATGCAAAGTATCAAGCGATTCTCCGTGTTAATTTGGAAGCTACCAATCTTCAGGATGCCAACAATGAAGTACCACTGTTGATTGCTGAAATACAGAAGATTCTAGCTTCTCCAGATTGGTTCCTATGCTATCAGATTGCAGCTTATTGGGAGTATGTTTGTCCAGAGAATACTCTGCAAGTTGATGATGTGCTTAATGAACTTTGGACAAAGGCCGCTGGCAAAGAAGAAAATCCATCCTTCAACTTGATCAAAAATGGTCTGCCAAAAGTGTTCCGTGCTGCAATGCAGAGAGCAAGAGGCGGATTGTACGGAGCGATGATCACTGATGCAAGATGCAATCTTTCACAAGATCTTGGAAGTACTCCTATTGTCTCAAAAATTGGATTGAAACTTGATGAATTTCTAGTAGATGAAGACATTGCTGCATTCGCAACCTATTTTTTCAAGGGTTATACCAGAGAGGCTGCACAGGTTCTTTTCAAGACTCAATTTGATGATCGCAATATGAATAACTTCTTCTAAATTCTAAATGAAACTAACATTTTTTTTTCACATAGAACATATGAAAAATATTGCATCTCATTATAAATCTGTATCCAAAGCAAAGCGAAAGAAAAGAGTTCGTGAGAGTACATGCCAACATCATGAGATAGTAGACTTTTGTGGATCTCAGCATGTAAAACAAATCCTACAGTTTCGGAAAAAAAAAGTTGGTAGAAAGCCAACGTTATTCTTTGAAAAAGTATATGAGTTATACCTAAATTACGCAACCTATGGAGAGGTCAAATATTTCCTGAATGGAAAAATAGATCCATTGATGCAATCTACGTGGAGAGACAGTAAAAACAAACTGGATGAAATGATGGAAGCCTTTATTGATTTGCAAGCAGAAGAAGATCATCCGCAGTTATCTATTTCAGATGAAACAAGGGATCTGTTTTTTCAATCTTCGAGATCTAGACAACACGAAATACTACAAATGATTGCTTTCGAAGCAAGAAACCTGTCAATTGATCAACACAAATGTTCAGTATGTAAAGGAGCCTTTATTTCGAACAAATTCAATGGTGGTGAAACCAAAAAATGCTCTGACTGTCGCAAGAACAACAGAGACAAAGAGAAATGCTTTCGTATGTTCCCAGTTTGGTATGATGATGATGAGATCAAAGAAGATAAATACAAAGAAGCTCATTATGAATTGCCTGAAGAACTCAGAGATCTTACTGTGACAGAGAAAATGCTGATACAAACACAGTCATTCTTAATTCCTTGTATACATATTGGAAAAGGGAAATTCGGTAAGATGTAACCATTAAAAATTGAATCAAACAAATTTCTTGAAATAAACTGACGCCACAATTCATTTGAAAAGGATTATGTGGACATACTGTTATGTTCAAGAGAGATATTGCAAGTATTTGTTTGCAGTTACCTCGTAGTGAACTGGATTATATTGAAATTAAGAGACTGTCGGTGAATAAAGACCAGCAAACCTTCGACACATTCAAAGTTCGGAGAAAGAAAGTACTAGCAGCATTAAATTGGTTGAAGAAACATAATAGATTTTATCGGGACATCACAATTGTCGAGGAGAACTTAAATTGGATGGGTGATAAAGAAGAAGCGCAATTCACAAACTTTAAGGAAAATCATACATTGTCTGAAAAATACAGCAACTGTTCTGTTGCTAAAAAGCAAACAGTAAATCCACTAGAAGAAAAAACAATGGAAATGTGTGGGGTTGCATCCGATCGAGCGGATTCATTGTTCTCAGTCGAAAGTAAACAAGTCATTGATGAATTAGCAGAAGCAACTGCAAAAAAGACAACACCATCTACAATTATGTGGCCAGAAACAGACGAAAACCCAGTAGACGAATACACAGAAGAAGATTGTTTTGCAAAGTGTTACCCGTGGCTTTTTCCAGGTGGATATGGTGATATTTCCCATGAAGTGAAATCTGAACGTTCAAAAGCAATTGAGTGGACAAAACTATTGTTACTGTGGGAAGATGGACGATTTCAACATGATCCATGTTTTACCTTCCATGCATTTAATTTCATTCAACGACATGTAAACAATGGGTCTTCTCTTACACTTCTCAAGTCCATGTTCTCTGAAAACAAAACTGTTGACGACATTAAAGAAGAAATAGAGAATGGCAACTTCTCAACTGTTGGAAAGATCCAAAACTTTGCGGCTCAAAAAATTAGAGGGAGTGATGGCTGGTGGCGCTCAAGAAAGCATGAATTGGACAGTTGGGTGGCCTACCATTTAGACAAGGGACATGG